>CAWUFW010013658.1:0-57500 GCA_963921515.1 Calotriton arnoldi | reverse complement strand
GTTTAAACAACGTACATTTAAAAAAAAAAAGTTATGACAAAGATGCGCATACAACCTGGAAGTGAAAGGATTAATATCTCTGACTTCTACTACTAATACAGCATTAAACTTTTATTGAAACATCCAGTTAAAGAAACCACCATTTTGAATGACCTTGAAATGTAGAAAAAGGTCGACATACATTGTGCAGACATCATTCAAACCTACCCGTCTGTCCGTGGCAATCGCCTCTGGGTAGCTATAGTTAGGCAACCAGTTCCATAAGAAAAGTGTTTTTGTGTTGCTAATAACTTTGGCCCTGTTTGACGAATCTCCACAAAACTTTCCAAAAAGGTGCTATTTTTTGACTAGTTTGTGCAGGGTGATCCGTCAAGCGGGGGCCAAGAATAAAGAGGGTCCCAAACGCAAACACCCCATGCATTTCCCATAGAATTCTTTAGGGAAAAACTGCTAAAGGGATTAACACCAAATTTGTCAGGGAGCTAGATCTTGGTCCGCTTTTTGTGATTGGGAGTAAATCCGTTTACTAGTTTTTGTTGTTTTTGTTAGAAATTAAGGGTAAAAAATATTTGTGTATCTGTGGAGGGTTGGGTACGCGAAAGGCTCGAGAGACTTGTGGGAGCGGCAATTCAAATATAGAGCGTTCTGATTGGCCTAAGGGGCTTTTTTTCTCTTCGGCCAATTGGTTCCTGCAGGAGCGAGTGCTCTGATTGACTGCCAGCAACATCAGAAAAATGTTGCAGGCAGTCATTATAGGACTCGGGGGGGGGGGGGGGTGGGGGGGGGGCTCAGTCCCATGTCCTGAAATTTGGGAAAAAAGATTAAAGGGTACAGGTTAGGGATATCCTGTCCTCCTAGGCCCCATGAGGGGGATCTACAGGGACACCCCTCAACCCCCATGCCGCCCCTCTCCCCTTTATTTTAGTCATGGCTTTGGGGGATGGGGTCCCTAGCGCCTAACCTGGCTCGGGGAAGGTGGCCACATGGCCCCCCTCCGCTTTAATTAAATACAACAGCTCTGCGGCATGGACCTCGGGCCTAATAAGGCTCGGGGAGGGTGACACACGGCCCCCCTCCCCTTTAGTTAATAAAGAAAAACCCTGGGGAAATGAAGTCACCAGGGCCTAATAAGGCTTGGAGAGGGGGGCTGTGCGGCCTCTCCGTCCCCTTACCAAAAAAAAGGCCCTGGGGATTGGGGCCCCCGTAGGTAAAGCAAACTTGTCTTATGTGCAACATTGACCCTATACCATGCACTTAATGGGTAACCGAGTTCATGTTGACTATGAACCACAGACGAAAGGGTAATCTATACTGCAGACGGTGTTCAATCTGTATACAAGTGTTCAGGGAAAACCAAGATCCTACAAGTACTGAAGCCCTGCCACATACCTAATGCCCTATTATGGACAGTCTTTACCTGTATCAAACCTCCGACAGTCATTGAACGTACATGGAGAAATTAAGTGGATATAAGTAGAAAAGTGGGTACTGGTAACTCTGTTTACTTGATGGATAGAATTTACTCTGCACCACACTGTTTGCAGACAGTGAAACTCTCATGATTAATACACCACAGAGTATTAAAGTATCTACTAAGAACAGTGTTCACTCTATGCAGCACTTGTCCAAGGAGCGACTGTTCACTTAAAATAACCAGGGTCTGAAGGTGCTAAAGATCATACTGCCTTCAGCCTTCATACTGTGGTGAAAACCGTACAGAAAGCCCATCTTCTAAAGCAAAACAAGAACATGTACTTATGTTAGTGCATGGTGCACACAGTCTTCTATGTTAAATATAAATTATCATGTTAAGACGATTCTGTCAAATAACTCAAGGCTGCTTACAATATGTGGTAAGTAGTACGTAGAATCTTTGACGTTCTGGAAACTATTTCTGCAGTACCAATAAACGTGTGTGGAACATACTGGACAAAACTCGTCAACTTTCATCTGCACACAGATTTACTCTTCAGTACAAAGATTTATAACATGTTCAATACCTCTACACACCTATGGTGCATTAGGAGTACATCCATTTAGTGAACACCAGTTCCAGGACTCAGGCTGTACAAAATTTGGTAGGAAAATAATGTGATAGCTACCCACCACTATCTAAATTATAAAGCAAACTAGCACACTCATTGAATGATGTCATCAAAGATTTAATTTGAGATGCCATCTGTGAGGTCATAAGCAGTGCATGGCTGGGCACAAGTTCTAGTTAGCTATGCTAACTATGACTGGTGTTTCTTTTTATTTTTTTTTATTTTTTTATTTTTAGTTCATAACGTTGATGCTGTCACTGACATATTAACCTAGCTATAAAGTTACTTTAATCTTAGTGTTTTTTCAGAGAAAATATGTATATATACATTGCAGTCAGTCCATGTTTAAAATACGGGTCCTTGCGGTTTTGCTTGTTTTATTTAGTTTTGTTCCAATTCGGGTAAAGGAATTTAAAATGACCTAAAATGCAAACTATGTATTATGAGGCTTGAAAATTGATCACATATTGTTTTGCACGTGGTTTAGATAGCCTTGATCAATTACATCAAACAGTCTGTATTAAAGTTAAAATTGTAGATTTTGCAAGCAATATGCTGAACGGAAAGTCATTAGCTTTATTTTTTGTCAAGGAAAGTCTTGCTGACATTTTTTTTGTATTCTATATTAATTTAGTACAGCAGCTTTTCCGACTTTTCTCTGGCGTTTTATTATTGTAAATAATTATCAAATACAATGTTTTTATTAACATTTAACATGGGGGTGCGACCTTGCAAAGCCTGAGATAGCCAAACGTGCTGTCTTTCTGAATTAAGCTGGAGTCTCCGAGATCTGGTGGCGAAGTCTCTTAAGACAATCCAGTGGTTTTAAGAAAATGCTAACATCCTGTGGATGGTGTTTTTTTCTTCTTCTTCTTCTTTTTTTTTTTTTTTTTTTTTTTTTTAGTAATCACCTGGAGAAAAGCCTGCAACTGCTGATGGATAGAGTGGATGAAATGAGCCAGGATATAGTCAAGTTTAACACCTATTTGAGGAACTCCAGCAAACAGCAGCAGCAGAAGCATCAGGTTGGTGAAATGAAGCCGTTTAAAATGACCATTGAATGTTTTACTAAACATGCTATTCTGTTTAGCAAAGTATATTCTACATATAGCTATCTGAATATCACATAGGCCCATGTGGCTACACAAAAAGGCAAAAACAATATGCTGCTGTCCTGTTATCCTCCCACCGAGAGCATCAGATCAGCTCTCAATTTGTAGGTTTAATGTTTGATTACTTATGTTTTAGGAATCCTTAACATATCTTCACCAGACTTAGCCAAAGTTGTATCAACACCTGTTAGTATCCCACATTTGGTGTAGTGGGTAAAATACAATTCAAGAACACAGCTCGAAAAGTTAAGTAGTTGGGAAGCCGGGACAGATTTATAAGGTTTCTACCAAGACGCGGTGTTCTCCTGATGTAGACCTTGGTATGCAGCAGTTATGGGTCCTGGAGCTACATTGCTCGTTTCCAGCGCTTCTGTGCTGTTTGAAAGCAGAAGTTTTATACTACATGCAAGCTACCTCTTGGTCGTAACTATTTCACCAATTCTAGTTTTTTGGTTTAGAAAAAAAAGCCGTAAAAATCATTTATGTAGTTGCAAAAAAAGCAAACAAAAAGCACAGAATACTGATGGTTTAGACAAAACAGTAGCATAAAACCTAGCTGTATTTAGAGGAATACATCTTATGCTGGACATAAGGATAGTTTTCATCGCATCAGTAGTTCGAATTGTTATTGCAAGTCAAAGTTTGGGATGCATATTTGGATCTTTCCATTAATTTTGTCCTTGACAAGATAGGTGCCAGTCATCCGCTTCTTCTTTATCAGACACAAATAGCCTACAAAGCAATGCTGTAGCAGGAAGAAGTGCCATGACTCTTTTGTGGTTCCAAAGTGGATGTTGATTTAGTCGAACAGTAGAGACATCTGAGGTCACAGTTGCACTCCTGTACAAAATATGCAGGGATTCCTGTCCAGTGCATTGCCTCGAGGTAAACTGTGTCTGAGTCTTTGGCCAATAGATCCATTTAGAGTGTGCGTGGGTTTAAAAATAATCAGAAATCTTATGCAGACCCAATTTAATCACCCATCTGAAAGAATTGGTAGGTCCTCTTTTTAGTATGCTTGTATAGTTATGTCTTGGTGCCAAAGATGTATGCATTTGAATAACCACAGCTTTAGTTTAGCATGAAGCATCTACTGTCTGTGACAATATTGCTTCCAGTGATTTCCCTACATTTAGGTGAATGGGGTTGGGCCCTTGCCACGCCAAAGGGGGTTGAGCCCAGTACTACGAAATAGCCTGTGATATACTGCCCAGCTTCAATTCAAAATTACTAGGACTACAAGCGTATAATTCGATTGTAATTGTAAAATATATGCATTTTGTAGTCAAATGCCAGTCTTTGGTTTTATATGCCTAAACTAAAATTGCCCCAGAAAAAGCATGTCACTGTCATAAAACACATTGTTTTTGTTCTGATATACCAGCTTTCAATTAAAACACTGTTTGGTTTCCAAGCATCAGTCAGTGTGTCACTCCTTAATTGCTTTCTCTCCTGTTGCCATACATGTGCAGATTCCGATTTTTATGTTCACATGCTAGTTAGCCACATTATATGCTGAAGATTTCCACCACCATTATGCCCACGATATAGCCAAAATGTTCCACTGTTTTGCCATGCCCATCATAATCCCAGCAATGCCCACCCAACATGCCACCATTGCCTATAATTTTCCACAAGTTACCACCATTCTTGAAAGGATGGACACCCAATCAAGGCAGTGTTGGCCTTCATATAGGGGATTGGTAAAGCGCACCATATATCTAAATTGCTGGGCCCAGTCACTGCGTCTGTTGACAAAACTAACACCCAGGTTGAGGATTTTCAAGAAACAGCTGTTGAAGTGCATGGAAAGAAGTGTAGGAACGGTGATATGTACGGGCAAGGTCAATTGCGTGGCTAAAAACCCCCAAATAATGTGTAACTATTGTGATGGTCTATCATCTACAGGTAACTTCATACAAAATAATGCACACGTTAAAAGAAAAATGAATGCCAGTTAAACTAATCAGTGAGAGATGCATTATTTTGCGTCAAAAAACCTCTAAAGGTTTATTCGATCACTTCAGAGGTCTGTATGTGAAACCAGAGTGCCACAAAATTGAATCCTGATGACAGAAAACACTATGAATATGTAAGCCATTATTTTAAACTTGCCTTTCATACAGTAGAAGATATGCTACCACAAAATGCACAACAAGATTTAGGTTTAAGATTAAAAAAAGGTGCTTCCAAAATATATATTTTCATAATAGGCACATTGTACCTAGTGGAAACATTATTTTATAACTGCCCATTAAAAGCACGCACTCCACAGCTCAACTAATAACACTCTTACAATACCTCTCAAAGAAGATTAATCTTTATCTTAACAAAGCATCAAGTTACTCCCTCAGTTAAAGCCAATACAAGCTTCGAAGCAGCCTTTACATTTGCAGATAAACCAATTGCACATTTAAATTTCTTTCTCACAGCAGGGACATTGGCAAGAAGGCTCGTTCCTTGTTTAGATGTCTGTCCCTCTTCCCTCCGTTTCCTAGCATAGGGGCTCCCTCCCTTCCACTCCAGCTGAGGTATCTCAACTGTCCGAATTAAGTCACGGGACGGTTGTCATTTAAAAAAAAAAAAAAAAAAAAAGTAGAGGAAGTGTTTTTGTTAATAAAGAAAGTATGGACACGTTGTGTCCCGTATATCCTGCCCACTTCGACCTCTGTCAGGAAGGAAAGCATACATCTACTTGCATATTCTTTCCTCCAAGTTCACATCGATGTGTGGGTGCACTCGCACCCTAAGAACCATTGATCATTTTTTTACATCTGGTCTATCTCCTCTGCTTGCTCCTGGTCTGACTCTTCATCCCGCTATCCTCTGGCTGCTCTGTCTTCTGGGCTGTTTAGCGAGCCTGGTACTTGGCGTACAGCTTTGGACCTGCAACAAGGCCTTTTTCAATGGAGCAGCCCCCAGGTGATTGGCATTGTTGCAAGTAGGGGCCTAGTCCATTAGAGGTGCCTCAGCGGTGCTGCTTTACTAGCATGGTGCCAGCAGGGTGTTCCCCGGCTCCGGCACTGGAGAAGAAACCTTATTCTCTTTTCAGCCATGAAATCCAGTCCCCACAATGATTTGTGCCATACACATACATCTGGCCTCATTTTATAGATCTGTTATCTTTAATCATTTGCTTTCAAGCTTTGACAAGAGGCACGGAGAGCTTTAAAGTAAACCAGTTAGAAGTAGAATTAGCTAAAAAAAAAAAAGCTGCTTAGAATAAAACCTGTGCATTTCTCCAGAATATCTCCCTAAACACACACAGATTCCAAGCGACCATAGTTATGACCTTTACCAAACACCCAGAGGCTTGTTGCTCAACTTTGCTGCCTAGCACAAGGACCTCTTTGACTAGATCACCCAAGGTGCACACTACATGTATTGCTTTTTCACCTGTAAAAGCAAGCGTACCCCAATTCTCACAAGGTATTTCCAATTTCTTCACATTTACCACAACTTCAAAGACCATCCCACTGTCCCTTTCCCCTTCGATGTCCCACTCTCTGCTTCACCGCACCTTCAAGAATACAGTCACCTCAGCTCCACAGGCTCAACAACTGTGAATGTTTTGCTCTCAACTGCATGCTTCGCTGCTCTAAACTTCATCCCCCCCCCCCTGCCCATCCCCCCGCTCAGCAACCTTAGACTCATTTGCAATAGTATGTTGTGCAATTTAATTTTCATGAATGCTAACCTATTGATGCTCCCATGTGTACACGCCTCTACGAGCCGTATGGCATTACACATCCCGATAGCCTCTAGTATGTGCGGTAAGGCCCATTCAAGGCTGCCCAGAACACTATAAAAGCCCACTTTCGGACATCCCAAAGTAACGGTAATCAACCAGTATATTACAGAATGCCGTTTGCGGATTCTTGTAAACTTCTAGACGTAGATGTGACCAGAACCAGTCGTTAGTATCCTGCATTTACAGGTATCTATTATATGTTGCTTGTTGAAGTGTACTTTTTAGCCTCGATTTGGTTTAGAATCCATAGATAATAGAATGACCTTATACCTATAAATGGAAATTCAGTGTGAATCCTGCCATTCCTGAGAATTGTTTTTAAAGCATCTGGTTATGATATAACCCTAGAAAATCTGCATTTGGTCTAAAAATATAAGTAGAAATTGTAATGCACACAATTGAGCACAAAGAAGTTTAATAACATCAAGGCTAATAGCTAGTGCCTTCGGTAGAAGTATACAAGTGTTTGATTTTAGAAAAGCTTGAATGCAGGTGATCGCAGGTTTTCAGGCCCCATTTATTTACTAACGTTAATGATTTTTATAGTGGCTCATTGTAGGAATGGCTGGCGTCCTTAGCAGTTGAAAGCTCAGCAATTGTGATTAAGAACAAGCACTTTCAATCGAAATAATAGACCAACTGCCAGGAAGCAAATGATTTTAGGAATGTAGATAAATGAATATTTCCTACATACTCATATTTAGATATGGATGTTTAACCTTCTTTCTCATGGCCCGAAAGGTATGCATTTACCATGACTACACGTGAGGCTAAGGTATTGTTGTCCGCTGTACCTAAATTTGCAAATAAAAAAAATGTTTTTTTAAATACTAAGCTGTATTCTCAGAATCTACTAGCATTGTGCCTTTTTGGCCGATTTAGCCAGCTGATTTTTAGAGTATAAGATAAGGTGCCGAGTAGAGTTCAAATTATTCATTTTAATACTAGGATTTGACAGACGAAGAGGATTTTAAAATATAATCCTGGTGCAAACCGGTCCTAGGATGCTTGTTTCCAGTCCAGGGTGGACCAGGCCTGGCAGTTCGGGTGGACTTTTCCCATTCGGTGCTGGGTCAAGACTGATTTGCATATGGCTGGGTTCAAACTGGAATGGCATGGTGAGCAAAACAACGATGGATTTAGGCCCAGATCGCTTTACTGGGGTGAATATATGACATTGTTCTGCATTCTGTCCATCAATTGTTCTTTTTGCAAATCGGCATAGACTGTTACTTGCCATGTGAAACATTGCTGTGAGATGGTTGCTGTAGTAAATGAATGACTTATTGATCTTTTGTTTGCCGAAAATGGGTGCTCGCTCATGTAGGTACTGTTTTGATACTCTTTCAAGTCCTTGTCTGACCACCTCTGCACCTAACCTTTGGACTTGTAATTGACTTAAAGTAGTTTTCATTGCTCCATGAGCACCACAGGAATCCTTCCAAATTAAATATATTCAAATTCAAGAAACGTTTTTGGAAGTGCAGATAAGGAGTAAATACTGTCTCTGCTATCCCTTCTCATTATCTTTACCAAGTAATTATTTTAATTATTTCTTTCAAAGGAAGATCTTTTTCATGTGTGCTTTTTCAGATTTCGCCTCCAGACCGCTTTTTATTGACCTAGTGTGTCGAATACTTTAACATATTATTAGTGGACTTTCAGTCAACCTGCTTCAAACATCACCTTTTTGTGGTGTTCTTCCAGCCATTTGCCTGAAACATTGGCCTTCATTTCTTAGGCCAGCCAACAGAGATTCTTTTTCTCACTTATTGTATCAGCTGTTTATGTATCGTTCCGTGTCCTATTGAGTTCTTACATTCCAGAGGGAGTATTTTCTCACCTGTCTTTCACCAACACACTCTCTGTGCTTACTACTGCTCCCCAGCCATTTTTCGGCCTGCTCTTTCCACTTCCCCTGTTCTTCTGGTACTCTCCCACCCCTTGCCCTTTCCACTCTCTCACCTTGCTACTGCTGCTCCCTTTCTCAGCTTTTTTTATTTACATGCTTTTTTGTGAGGACTGGCAGATGCACACTCCTATTTTTTGTTGTGGTAGCTGGGTAGGGTTCTCCACCAGAACCTGTCAATGCTCCGCCTTCATGAGTGGAGATTGATCGGCGAATGTTGTTGGCTTTCGACCTTTCTTCCGAAGTCTGCAGTGCTATCTTGACAGTCAGACGTCCCTCAACCAAGGCGGTATACGCTTGCCGCTGGAGCACCTTGTGGCATGGTGTGCAGAAAAGCAGGTTGACCCTCTTTCTGCTCCCCTTTCTCCGGTTCTTCTGCTTATTCTCTCTCTTGGCCAGCAGGGCTCTGCTTTGGGTACCTTAAAGGGCTATCTTTCTCCCATCTCAGCCTTCCTGCGGTTGCCTGATCAGCCATCCCTCTTCAAATCCGCTGTTGTAAATAGGTTTTTGAAATGTTTCCAAAATATGTTTCCACCTTCACCCTTTATCATGCCTCAGTGGGACCTCAATCTCGTATGTACATTTCTGATGTGCGCTCCCTTTGAGTCAGTACATAACTGCCCTCTCAGGCTCCTTACCATCTAGACTGCCTTCCTAGTGGTGATAACAACTACTTGGAGGGTCAGTGAGCTCCAGGACTTGTCATCTAAGCCTCCATCCCTAACCAGACAAGCTAGTTCTTAGCACTAGAGCTTCCTTACTGTTGAAAGTTGTCACTACCTTTCATTTAGGCCAGTCCATCACCCCATCTTTCTTTTATTCTCCACCGCATCCCTTCAAGGAAGAGCAGTGACTCCATCGTCTGGACCCAAAATGCATGTTGTCTTTCTACCTTTTCTGCACAAAAGCTTTCTGGGTGCTTGACTAACTCTTTCGTGGTTTATGGAGGAGCTAGGAAGGGGAAGGCTGTGCAGAAAGGGACCGTCTCTCAATGGTTCATGCTCTTCATTAAAATCTGCTAAGCACTGGCCAACAAGCAACCCCCTGAGGATTTGCATGCTCATTATACCCGAGCTAAGGCTGCGACCACTGCGTTAGCACACTGAGTTCTGGACCTGTATATCTGTCATGCAGCAGCGTTGGCTTCTCTGCACACATTTACCAAGCACTACTGCCTGGACATTCAGGTCCGTTGGGATGGGCATTTTGCCTGTCCGGTCCTGCAGGACTTTCTAGTGTGAGTTCGTTCCATAGACCCACCTTTGGGGAGTTATTGCTTGGGTATCTTTTCTAAGGTAAGGAATCTTCAGCTAGAAGTCTCTATTAGATGAACAAGTTACTTACCTTTTGGTAACACTTTATCTGGTAGAGACTCTATCTAGCTGCAGATTCCTTACCAACTCACCCATCCTCCCCGCTCTGCGAACTGATTTCTAGGGTAAAGGCTGTTTTGCAGCGTGAATCTTTCTGGATTCACTATGCTGTGCATTATTCCGCGGTCTAGTGGTTGGGTCCGGAATCGTAGTCTTTTTTTTTTTTCCGTGTAGCCCAGGTGGGCGTCGACGCCCCCACCATTTGGTGTCCTCCCGTGACGTCAGCGCGCTTCCTCCGGAAGCTCCCACCTTAGGGTGCCATCTTCAGATTCTTTTTTCCGCCGTTGGGTCTGGATCGTCGTGAAGAGCTCCAGAGTTGGAAGAGGAGAGAAGAAGTAAGAGAAAAGCAGAAAGAACCGAGAAAAATTGGAGATCTTCATCACAAGACAAAGAACATACTACCGGGACGACTAAGCTGGTGAGAGGTAGAAAAAACTTCGACGTCCAACGGAGAATGCGCACACAGGGGGCTCCCTGAGCGCGGGAATGGACAAGACACCATTCAAGTTCTGTCGTAACTGCCACCACAAGTTCGCACAGAAAGACCAACATCCAGTCTGCAACCTCTGCCTACCGATCGACCATCGAAGCGACAACTGCAACGCCTGCGCAGCATTCGCCACCAAGACCCTCAGGGTGAGGGACAGACAGACAGGAGAGCAAACTACAGCATGCAGGGCCAAGGGCCACCTCCGTCGCTGCGGGACCTGGGCCTCTCCAGTGGGGAAGAGGAGAACATCGCCGAGGGACCAGAGGACTGCACGGTCATAGAGACCGATAACACTTCCAGGAAGGAGGTAAGAGACACGTCGACCCAAAGAACCCCGACAGACTCTCGAAAATCCGAGCCAAAGTCCTCGAAAGGAGCACCGGCGTCGAAGCACTCGACGACCGAAGCTGCATCCACGGACAAACAGCCCAGCGGATCCTACGAAAAGGACTCCCGGTCGGCGAAAGCTCTTGACACACCCAGGTCGTCGAAGCACGGTTCCGAGAAACCGCACTCGACGCCGAAGGGGAAAGAGCAGAAGGCACCTCCGACGTCAACTACGACCTCGAAGAGAACTGCCGAAACTCTCGACGAGTTCGTTCCATAGACCCACCTTTGGGGAGTTATTGCTTGGGTATCTTTTCTAAGGTAAGGAATCTTCAGCTAGAAGTCTCTATTAGATGAACAAGTTACTTACCTTTTGGTAACACTTTATCTGGTAGAGACTCTATCTAGCTGCAGATTCCTTACCAACTCACCCATCCTCCCCGCTCTGCAAACTGATTTCTAGGGTAAAGGCTGTTCCCCTTTCAGGGCCCTAGTTTTGCACACTAGTGGTCACTGTTCTTTGTAGCTCGAAAAGAAACTGACGTCCGTGCGCTTGGGTGGTGCCTACATAAGCACCGCGCACGTCACTATCAGCGCACACGACTCCACTCTGAGCTGAACTACACCACCTACTGGCATGCAGCGGTACTGCTCATAACTTTTTTGAATCCAGTCGAACGCCTGGAGATAATTCTAAGATAAGAAATCTGCCACTAGATAGGTTCTCTACCAGGTAAAGTGTTACCGAAGGTAAGTAACTTATTTGTATGTGCGCATAGCGCCTTGAAATCGTCCTCTTCCAAAAATTCTCTGCATTGCATCACAAACCAGAGTATTTTTACTTCGTACCAACTGCAGGCCTTGCAGTGCTGCCCATGTTGATCACGTTCTTATATTCCTGTATGGTTAAAACATTCAGGGATTGCCATACTATTTGTCTCTTTTGCAAAAAGTCTTATGTGCAGAGTGTATGGTCATACTCCAATTTTGCATCAGTAGCATTGAAACAAGATGCCCTCTGCACCCATTGCAGGTGTAGAGCGCGAGCATTAGGGAAAGTTGCTTTTGTTGCCCCTAGGTTAGGTACAGGGAGGACTCCAATAATCTATTTCCTCTGCACCAAATGACATTTTTCTAATATGACTGTTTGCACTGCAGTGTAAATTTTCTCGGTGGTAGTGACTTGTTCCTCAGATGAGTACAGATGGTATCGGTACATTCTGATCTGTCCCGCGTTGTAAACTATGCGTGTAGCCTGAGGTACTTGGAGTAACTCTATCGCTGGGTTTGTTCTATTATCTCCAGTGTGTAAATATTCTCCAACATATCTGCTTGCAGACCACGTAAGATAGCCTTGTGTTTTTTCATCCACTGTTTTTCAGAAAACGTGGGAGTGATTTAATAGTAGAAGGGCTTCACCTGCTCAGCAAAATGTAACAAGTAAGATCTAGCGAAGTTGAGAAATCCCTTCAGGGCTTGTATTTTTATCAGTATTTGCAGAGGTTGTAAAGTAGCACACTTCAGTTTGTATTTTGTTCTTGTGGATAAAAGGCCAAGAGCTTTTGGTGCTACATAATTTCCCTTCAGCCTAACCTCTTGCTAGGTTAGGCTTGCATTAGGTCTTGGCCAGATCTCTTAACAAAAGTGGCTCCTGTTCTTTTGCCAACAATGTTACTTGAAGTTATAGTGGAAGCTCCAAAGATTGATCATGACTGAACAATAACTAGTTTGAAGGGTCACCTCATTCGTCAGTTTAGTTAATTAGTTTGATTAGTGCGCTCAAGTAATTGATAGCCTTCCATAACTTATGCCTTGCAGATTAACTGAACATTTCTAATGGATACTTCTAACTGCAGGTTCCTCACTTTGTGAATATCCCCAGGTGCCAGCCTGGATCTGGAAACTCAAAGCAGTGCTCCTGTGTATCTGTTGGTGGCGTCATGTGACTCTGTGCTGACTTGACCCTGCTTCAAGACTCAAAGGCCTGCGGTGACTGTGCCCAGATGAATTCAAAAGCCATCTGAGAACGCAAGGCAAAGCTCTGTGGCAAAACACCACTAGACTCCATGCAGATCCAGCTCCTGAAGTAGTTTCTGTGAAATATCATCCTAGCCTTTGTGCAAGTATTAAAAGAAACGTACGAAGTCCAAGTGGGACTCTGCACTTTCCAACCATTCTTGATCTCTAGAGATGGCGCAAGGGCATCACCGTGCCCCTTGGCCTTGCTTACATCCCACCATGGAGCTGATTCCAAGCCATCTGTGCCACACTTCCACTCCCTATGGCAGAGTTCTTCAATCTGTGGGGCGTGCCCTCCTTGGGGGCTGGGGGGGGGGGCGACGCCATCTCAGGATGGTGGGGGGCATGCACTCCACCCTAAGATCTCCGCTTTCATTGTTTCCCAATTAATGGGGCACGTCATGCCCAGACTTTTATAATTTTGAAAGACAGTCTGTTCGCTTTCAATTTCATAGCAGAGGAGACTCCCTGCCTCCCACTGCAGCTGAAGCATTTCAGCTCTCGGAATTACCCGTCCCGGCCAGTTAGCTTTTCACATAAAGGAGGCAAAGTTTCTCTTTAAATTACACATAGCTGCCTAGGTTTCAGAGTGCTATATGTGACATTTCCATAATTTAAGTGTAATTGTGAGTCGCATTTCAAGGACTATGAGTGACATTTTCTCTTGAGTAAAATCAAGCAATGAAGATGAGAAACATTTAAATATTCATAAATTACACCCATTTGAGCATCGAGTGTCACTTTAGAGTAACTGTTGTAATGTGAGACACACTGTACCACCAGCACCCACTGACTGCAGGCAGCGGCCTGATCGTGCGCTGCCAATGAATTTAATTGAGGCACTCACTCGTCTGCGGGTGTCTTAGTGCACTGTACACTCTCACTACTTGCTTCACCTTTTTGAGAAAGCCACCTTCCTCTATGCCTTGTGGTGTCTGGCTTCACTATTTTCTATAAGGCTCACAATGATATACTAGGGGCCAGCATTGTCTGATGGAAGTATTGAAGTTACTGCAAGAGTGAGGTGGCCGGCATCAGCCCCTCTCGTAGCACAACAACTGCTCCAGGCTCTGAGTGGCCTGATGGTGAGCGGATCCATGATTGTTGCAGAGAGCCTCCCCTCCCTGTAAGTCGTCCAGTTCACTGGTCAAGGAGGGGAGACCTGCGGCTCTGAAGAAACAAGGAGGTCCGATTATTGGGGGCTCCTTTACCAAGAAATAAACAGACGAGAGCACAGACTGTCACCCGCTCTCCTAAGGCTCCACCGAGAAGAGAGACACCTGAGGCAGCGGAACAGCTGCACGTGGGGGCTCAGCACCTCATCTCGGCACACATCAACCTCTCTCTCCCACTGGCCACGAGGTGATAGAAATGCAAATCTCACTGACCTGACTCAGAACACGGACGGCGACGGGCAGCAACTCCCCACTGGCCGCAAGCAGCAACTGTGCCTAGTACTGTCGTTGACTGTCTACCGCAGCAATCTCAGTCAGCCCTGATGGCACCGGTGGGGTCTAGTCCCAGTAGCAGCCGCCGGATACAAGCTCTCCCAAAAGAAAGCAATAATTGTGTGCCCCAGCCAACGTGGGGTCGGGTCCAACGTAGCATGCGTGCGAGCTGCGCTGCCTGCCATATATAAATCCATGATTGCCAGCAGCCAACTTTAAACTACGAGGCGGCCCACCAGCTCCCACAGACACTCAGTAGCAATTGGGCTCTCACCCGTCCAGGCTCCTCTGACGTCAGTGATCTCGCAGCGCTGTCTGGTGTCCTTATAACTTGTGCAGCTGAGATGAGCTATAGCTGAGCCAGAGAGCCCCCAAGCCTGCCAAAAGCAGCGTGCAGTGCGCGCTGCCACTGCAGCTAGTATGGTGCTTTATTGTAACAGCACTCCCAGCTTGAAAGATGAGGAGGTGCTATAATGCGTGGCTTTTCATTTCAGTGCGGTGATGCGGATCACTGCACTGAAAAGCTTTAGTCTAACGCCTGATGCGTGGTACTTGGCAGGGCTGATTACACAAGTATGGGCATGCCATACACTCACGATGTTCTTTCAAAATGACAAAAGTGTACGTTTAATATAGCCATTTTTCATGCTTGATTAATACATCGTTCTCATAGAGAACAATTTTAAGACAGATCTTTCTGTATAATAGGCTGAAAACAAATGGCTTAGCAGACAAATGAAGGGCAGTTGGCTCACACAGTTTTGCAGCTGAGGTTCACTCACATGTGCGAGTATAATCAATTTAGCAACTACCATTTTATTTTTACTAAGTGAATGGAATTCAAGTGGAAATGGTGCGGGGAGCCTCAGAAGGCAAATAAAAAAAAGTGAGAGCTATGAAGAATGCTGTCCTCATCGGTGATAAGATTGAAATCCTTTGAGCACGTGTCCCTGAACCTAACTATTCAATATATTGTTTTTTAGCATTTACATGTACAGATTGTGCCATGCTCATTTTGTACCAGCAGCAAATGGGCAGTTATGTGAATTGCAAGCGTGGCTAGTTCGCACAATTTGCTGCTGTCTCATTTTGCTCCCAAATAAACGCTTCATCGTGATCCCGCAAAAAAGTGCTTGAAAGGTAGGGCGCCTCTAGTTTTGCGGAAAGGCAGAAGAGCGCGTTTGATGATGGGAAATTTCATAGCCTTTCCATGCCTGTGTCGAACGGAAGGCTTTCTTGCAATATACGCAACTCACAACATATTTATTTCTTAATTTAGGACCTCTTTAAAGCGCCACTTGTCGCCTGACTGAATAATGTGTGCACTTTATGCGGTGTACAATTATATAGTAATACAATCGGAAGCATAAAGGCAATAAACACAAATGACAACATGATTAACGTTGCAGCACATAGGCGGCTGTGGCAACTGGGCCAAGGGTGGTTCTGGGGCAAAGGGCGATCTTACGAACAGTGCTTCCAACCAGTCTATCCCTGACCTGACTCCACATGTGGGCAGCGTTTCCTTTATATCGGAGGTGGCAGGTGGTGGCCACGGTACCTATTTTTAGGGATCAAGAATTTTTTTTTCCTCATCCAACTTTGAGCAAGAGAGAGCAAAGCAGAATAGGGGCAAAGAAAAAGGACAAGAAAGCTGCGAAAACAGAGACAAAGGGATAAAGCAGAGATGAAAAACCACCTGCAAGAATGAGACAGAGGAAGGAAAAACGGGGTGGAGGAAGAAGAAGGAGGCGTGTGTTGTTTCATTTAAGACCCGGCAGTCCTGGTATAGAGCTGCCCTGGGAAGAGCCAGCGCTGGCAGAAGTGACGTAATAAAAGCTTTGGCCCCTGTGCTTTTAATTATTTTTTAATTAAGCGCGGTCTTTGGCATCCGCCATCAACCCTTTCAGCCTCTAACAATCTTTTCTACTCTCAGCCTAGACCCACTCCCTGGAAGCTCACACATCAGTCGTGGCTGGTGCAGGTAAGCATGGTGGGGTGGTGGAGCAGGGCAGAGGGGACGGAATAGGTTTTATTTATTTATTTAATTTGAACTCTTCTGTTGTCTGTCGACTTCCCCACCCCGCTGCACCCACCGCGCTTACTTGCGCCGGCCGCAGCTGCATTTACATGCACTGCAATGCTGCCAGTTCACTGTGCAGCTGGACCCAGATCCATTTGATCACCACAAAGTCTGTCAGACAACATTTCTCTGAAGTAAAATAGGCAGCAACATTCAGATTTTATTAGTTTTTTTTTTTTTAAACATAAGCCTGACGTGTCCTAAACCCCCACTCGGAGCAAAAGTCCTAAAAAAAAACAAGTGGGGGGGACTAATTAACATAAGCAATGTGCATTGGTGTCACGTGACATCACAGGAAGGGATGTCACCACCCTGTGAGAGCCTTCTTTTTAAAATAAATGTGCTAGGCTTTCCTTCCTTGCTTGCTATGGTCACCTCCTTTGATAGTTACCCACGTTTTATCAAGACAAAGCCTTCAATTGTATTGGTAACGCTCAACAATTTGAGACGGTGCATCAACAAGCCTGGGACTGAGTTGCTCACTTCCATTCAAAATGTTTATGAAGAGTTTGGTAGGTATTTGCCAGACTTGAGGGTAATTACTTAGGAGGTGAATGGGCTGCTCCAGATAAGACTGTCCCATTATGACTCAACTGCATAAGTAAAACCCTAGTAAAAATAATTTGCGCACATTTTATCTTGGAAAATTTAGATTTGAACTATCTAATAAGCCTTTGTCCTTTAATGGCACCCACTCACAAACCTGAAGTTTACTAAACACTCTTACTGTGCTTAACATTATTTGCCGGATATGGCCTGGAATATGCGAATGGCGATCGATTATGTAGTGTACCAGATACCAGAAATTTCTGTCAGGTGTTTGGGGGGGGGGGAGGGGGTCGCGACATCTAAAAAAATTCATCTACCTAAAAAAGTTTGAAGACCTCTGCCTTATGGCTATCCTTCAGGGCCCTAGGATTCGCAGGTACCTCTGGTCGTGTTACCGCTGGCTTATCTGTCCTCTGCACTATCTATGCCCCTTCATCCCGTTTTGGGTTCCGCACTGACATCAGTGCTCACTTCGGCTATGGCACCAAAGTCTGCACCAATTGCTTGAATGCCGATGCCACTGAGGGAGGATCCCCAACCCCTGATCTTGATTATAGACTTACAGATAGAGGCTTATAGAGATAGGCATAAAGACCCACACAGACCGATGGCTAGACATACTTAGAAGTAGACCTTGAGAGAGGCAGATTGAGGGAGACAGATAAAATCTAGAGGAAAGCATAAAGGTAGATTGCAAGTGACAGGAAAAGACTGATACAGAAACGGATGCAGAGATAGGGACAGCGTGAGAAAAAGACAGACACTGGTAGGTAGGCCGAGCTAGAGATGCATAGCTAGGTAATGACAGATAGAAAAAGCCATAGACTGAAAGCAACCGAGGTAGAGACAGATTATGAAAGCGACTGAGGCATACAGACGCAGATAGCCATAGAAATAGATACCAACAGATACAGAGGCAGACTTACAGAGACAAATATTGGCAGAAAGAGGTAAAGACGGATATTGAACGAGATAAATGTAGACAGCTAGAAAGACTAACACAAACGGAGAAACAAATAGACAAAAAGACATGCTGAAAGAGAGTAGAAAAAGATGGAGATTTACAAAAATAGCGATACTGAGAGAGACAGATAGACCAAGAGTTCACAGTAGCAACACAGATAAAGGTAAGGAGGCACAGACAGAGATGTACAAAGATGGAGAAAGACCGAAAAAGACAAACCGAGAAATATAGAGATAGAGACAAATAGGCAGAGGGAGGAGCAGGCAAAGGAAGAGAGAAACAGACAGCCAGAGAGAGGAAAGTACAGACGGAAGGAGATAGACCATGAAAGCAAAAGATTCAGCTGCAAACAGAGCAAGCAGTGGTCAGGCCCACTGCACTGTAATATAGATATTTGTTTAATTACGAGGAATTAACAGAGCACTGTTTTACGAAACAAACTTTTATAACGCTACTATTAACAACTGATTAGTCAAAACATTTGAATACAAGCTGAAAATTAAATACCAGTTTCATATAAAAACTATAACAAACAATCCCAGTGCCCACAGGCAAGCACACACAGTCACCATCTACTGAAATATGACTCCTATGTGCATAAGCAAACTGTCATCGCTCAACTTAACTGGCAAGCAAGTTACTTAATGGCTGTGGTGTTAATAAAATTGAAATATAGCTAACCAATATCAAAAGGAGGCAGACACAAAGACCATTTTGTCTATGTATTATTATGAATTTAACTGCTAAATTTGTTTCTAGGCCAGACCTAAAAAGATAAAATCACTTAAAATGACGTCACTGTACTGATCGAATCTCTCTAATTTCTATTGATTTGTCTATCATTATTTAATGGTAATCAGGCGTGTGAATATTAAACATAATATACAACTAAAACCTTTAGTGCACATTGCTCAAATACAACAGATTTTGAAGGAGGTCTATGTCAGTCATATTAGCTTTATTCGACAATATTAGTCATCAAAGCAGATGTACAAAACTTAAGAAGACACATGACCGTTAATTAATAGCACATTAAAATAGGTTACACTAAAAGGATATAAAATCAGTTAAAACATTTAGAAAAAAACAGTGGGCATTTAACACTTGAACACTACTTGGTAATAGTTAAATATATTATGTCTTTGTGCCACTTATTATACAATGTACAAAGAAATTCATTAATATCAGCCTTTGCCATGCCACGATATTCCTATAAGCCACTGTTATCCAAAACAGATGGACTATGAAAATCAAAATGTCAATCAAGGATCTAAAGGCATTTGGGAATCAGCACATCTACACATAACATACCCGCTACCCAACTGAAATTATTTGAGATCTAATAGACCATGCCCAGCCTAAAAACTTTGCCAAAGCGATGACAATAGATGTCGTTTCTGCGCGGAGTAGTCTAAGCGCCACATCATTGCTTCTAGTTCCCAGTGATCTACAGATCGGAATCAGCCACATACGGCGCGGAGCCGTATAAGCTGGGCAAGCAAACAGTAAATGGGCCAGAGACTCTGGATGAGCGAGGCATGCTGTTCAGGAGACACTGGCCTGCACATCCCATTTTGCCGAAAATGACCTTACTGGCAGGGTACCAACTCTGAATTGGAAGTATAACTTCCTATCATGTGGTTTTGTTATTATGTCCCAGTATGGTTCCTGCTTTTGTAAATGCTTCACATTCAGAAAGTATCCTGTTAGTGTTAAAGAATCACTATTTCTGACGATATTATCCGTCACCCAGCTCCAGTATCTTTCCTTTAGCAAAGCTTTAGCTGGAAACGGGGTACTTTCAAGATTTTCTCACAGTGTAACCATGCCAATATTGGTTAGCATAATTCTGATTTCCTGCAACCATGTGACTTTTTTATAACGATCTACTCTAATTAAGTCCTTCAGGCCAACAGCATAAGCTCTTAATTCCGGTATTGACCAGATTCTCCGCCAATGTAGGAGGGGTCGCAACCTGGGTATGTCAGCCAGTGACTTCCTACCCAGGTCATGGAGCAGCGGAAGCATTGGTGTGCTTTGTGGGA
The DNA here is from genome assembly GCA_963921515.1 of Calotriton arnoldi. Lineage (NCBI taxonomy): Eukaryota > Metazoa > Chordata > Amphibia > Caudata > Salamandridae > Calotriton > Calotriton arnoldi. The sequence goes on along the minus strand of CAWUFW010013658.1, from coordinate 37,385 downwards.
GTTTAGTAATGTTCCGCAGGAACGTGTTTTCCGCTAGTGTTAGTTTGGAAGGATTATTAAAACCCCACAACTCTGCCCCATATAACACGGAACTAACCACTTTTGTGTTATATATTTGCAAAACTGGACTAACTGGTTTAGTTAGTGAAGTATTAAACTCAGTTTGCAGGATTCCGGCCAGTTGGCGATGCTTCTGTGTAGCCATTTCTAGTTGCTTGTTCCACTTCATATCTCCCTGCATTGTGACCCCAAGGTATGTAAAGTCTTTTACCTGTTCTAGAGGTCGGTTATTCAATACCACTCCTCCTCTAAATGATCTATGTGGATTAAAGGTCATAAATTTTGTTTTTGACACGTTGATTACCAGGCCCCGCAGATGGCAAAACTCTTCAAAGAGCAGCAGGGCTCGTTGCAGACCGCTTGGTGTTTTAGCGATAATCAACGTGTCATCCGCGAACATTAAAATAGGTACTCTCACACCAGCTAGAACAGGAGCATCAGTGGGGGTAGCTTCCATACATTTTGCGATCCCGTTAATGAACAGGGGGAAAAGTGTAGGTGCCATTACGCAACCTTGTCGCACTCCTCTTTCTACGGGGAAGGTGTTGGTAGTCTGTCCTTGTGTGCCCCATCTGATTCTTGCGTAATTTCCCTCATGAAGTCTAACTATGAGTGATAATAATTCATGGGGTATGCCTAGATCTTGTAATACGGCCCACAATTTGGCATGGGAGACGAGGTCAAAAGCTGACTTAAGATCCACAAAGGCAGCATATAAGCTGCCCTTGTCTATGACCACCGTCTTCCAGTACAACATTGTGAAGCGAAATATCTGGTCAACGGTACTTGTACGTGCCCGAAACCCCGCCTGGAGAGGTGATAGTATACCCTGCTCATCCACCCAATCTTGCACCTTGTTCAGTACAAGACGGCCCATGATTTTTTGGAAGGAATCAATTAAACTGATTGGTCTATAGTTTTCAGGCTGACATCTATCCCCATTTTTAAAAACGCGGATTACCTCGCCCCTTTCCACGAGGCCGGGACCGGTGCACCCTTTGCAATTTCATTAGCTAAAATCATAATGTATTTACTCCACTTGGCTTGATCAAAAAGATATGTCACCTGGGATTCCGTCGGGCCCCTGTGCTTTGCCTCCCGATAGGGTTCTCAGTGTAAGGCTATCGGCCTCGTTAAAAGCCGGGCCGCGAAAATAGGAATATAAAAGCTAAGCCATTTCGCTATCCTCTGGGTTACAGGCATATTGGGTTTGAAGTAGTTGACCCATTGGTCCTGGCTTACATGGTTTATTGGTTCTGTCGGTCGACCACCTCTGCCCCATTTTACAACGTCCCAAAACTCTTTGGAATTTTTACTTTCACAGGCACGTTTGAGGTCCAACCATCTGTTCTCATCCCAAGTTTTCTTGGCTATATGCTGCACTTTTTTATAGATTTGCCTAGCCGTACGTACTTTGACAGGATCCCCTTCTCTTATTGCGCTCCCTAGAGACTTTCGTGCCTCCTTGCATTCAGCATTAAACCATTTTGAAATATTTCTAGTGTTGATACTTCTGGTCTTAGAATGCTTAAAAAAATGAGTACGTAGATGGATAAAGAATTCTTCATGGAATTCTATTATAGACTCAGGGGTTGCGGAGTTGGAGAGGAGAACTTCTAGTGTGGATATAGCACTATTAGTATCCAAGGAAATTTTTTTCGAGGGATTCAGAGTTCTCAAGTAAATTCGCCCATTTTAACCGCCTCATATCATTTGTAGAGGACAAATCCTGAATGACAATTTCTCTGTATATGGGTTTGATTACTTCCTTTGTTGATAGATTAAAAACTGCACACAGGGGGTTGTGGTCACTCTCAAGCCTCTCTGTGACCACCATATCCCTTAGCACATTCCATAGTTGGAAATTGATCAATAGATAATCGATGCGGCTAGTACTTAGGCCATTATTGAATGTACAAGCCCCGTGTCTATCAGATAGGGATCTGCCATTTGCCGCCCTTAGGCCTTTCACCAGGCAGATAGAATATAATTGAATCGCCACATCCGTCCACTTTTTTATGGGAGGTAGATCTAGTTTAGGGATTCCCCACTGGTCATCTCCATCTTCAGTGAGGTTATGTTTCTCATTTGTAAGGGGCTCGAAGGTCACATTAAAATCACCCGCAATTAATACATTCCTGCCCCCAGAGTGCTGGTCTAGTAAACCATCGAAAGCCGCTAAAACTTCCGATTTTTTACCATTTGTCCCTCTTGCATAGACGTTATAGATGTCAATAGTATCTCTTTGGCCCCACTTCACCCTGATTGCTAAGATGTCCTTGTTATTGGACTCTAGTGTCTGCACGACAAAACCAATTTCTTGGCGAACCCAGATTATTAAACCCCCGAGGTGCGTCCTCTCCCCCTCCCACTCAATAGCGGGTATATTATAATTTAGATAGTCTGCTTGGAAGCAGGGATCCACCATCCAGGTTTCCTGTAGGAGGCAAATGTCATATTGATCCATAAAGATATGCCAATCGGGGGATGTAATCTTAGAACTTAACCCGGCTTTGTTCCAAGAAAGCACAGACAGTCCTGCAGAGAGACTGCAGGCTGGGCCCTTGTCACTGGGGCCAGTCAGTGGACCCTCTCCAAGGATGCCCTGCTCCAGCAGCGGGGATAGCGTTACCAGTGTGTTAGGTGGCGGTATATCACTAATGGGGCATGATGGCATGTAATTACAAGGAGTACAGGACGGGGATTCTCTATTTACTAAAAGGACTTCCTGTTCTTCATAGGTCATGTTCAGAAGTCGATCATTAGCTTCCAAGGTGGAGGACCCTACTTGAAGGGGATGTTGTTGCCCAGGGAAGCATCCATAGCTATCAGTGAGTGGGAAACGTCTAAATTGGATTGAAGAGTAATCTGGGGACGATGTATGGAATTCAAATGCTAGCATTTTTTCTGCAAGATCTTGTCCTTTGAGCTTTAGCTCAATGCAATCTAATGGGTCAGTTTTTGAGATGAGTCTTCTTGCACTAATAATATCTTCACGGATAACCGAACGGCACCCCCTCACATGACTGATCCAGTGTATTGCTTTGTTGGTAAGGGAATCTGCACTTTCTGTGACGTTGTTAGTATATTTGGGTACGTTTACCATAAAGATTGTAGAGGCCTGTGGCGAGTTGGAACTGGGCATTGTAAATCTACGCTCTTGAGTGTTGTGTGGGGAATTTCCTGTTCTTAATAGAGAGGGTCGTCTATTAACTGTTTGTGCCGGAACTGATTTTGGACTGGTCATGTTCAGGCGACCTGGCCTAACCATAGGATTCACTTCTGTTCCTGATGTTGAGCAGCAACGAGACTGGGAGAAAACCTTACTAGCTAAGCCATTAGTTTCAGTTACCTTTCTAAGCTGGTCAACCTGACTTAAATTGTTTTTTGTGACTTCTGTATAGGTAGGTGCCCTTTGTACTAGCAGTTTAACCATAGATGTTAAATCTACGATCATTAGACGCATGGATGATATTTCCGACCTCAATTCATTGATAAGAGAATGTGTTCCCTGGGGATCTAAGGATAGGTTGGTACTAGGGCATGGAACAGGCTCGGGAGAGGGACAACCAGACGGAGGAGGGGAAATACACAACAGGGTGTCCGAACCATCTCCAACCAGAGGATCAGCCAGGGGGGAGAACCTGTTAGCACAGGCGACTGCAACTCCCAATAGCTGGAAATTATCGCTTACATTCTTATCGGGAGCCTGTCTTCCCTCCCCTATATCAATAGTCTCGCTCTTTTTGGTTACTGGGCTTCCACCTCCAGTCGGTTTGTGGAACATTGCAGGGATAGTTAGCTGTCGACCAGGGCTGTGATTAGTTGTACATACGGAGCCTTGAGATTGTTCAGTGGTTAAAGCCTGAACGGATGTGTCATCCTTTAGGATACCCTCGCACTCGCTGAGTGTATCTATTCTATCCAGGACGCAATTACTTCCTTGATGGGTCAGTTTCAGTGTTTGTTTTTGGATCTTTCTAACCTTTTTTCCCCTATTATCCCTGCGGGCAGTACCCCTGCCCCTCCCCCCCCTCCTTCACTCCCCTCCATTAATTTCCTTTCCCCCATACTCAGAACGTTTAACAATTGGAAGAAACAGCCAGTCAACTTCCCACTATGTTAAGGACTAACTAATAACAGTCAATATAAATCTTTTAGTCTCTAGATAGGCAAGGACTGCGAGCGCGTAGTTTGAAAACAATCAAGGATTTCCACAGTAAATAGCACAGATAGTCAAACCTGACAATGTGATGGCTGTAAACAGTTCAGGCCGTAAGCTGTCCACTGGATTCAAGGGGGGTGGCCCTGTCCTGTCTCTTCCAGTCAATGACGGGCAAGGACGGGCCCGCCCTTGGCCCGGGCGCGTCCCGCGCCGCGGGGGGTGAGGCAGCGCTTTGAAGCGCGAGGCTGGCGCCTCCCCCTCGTTAGCGGCGGCGGGAGAAGATGGCAGGTGCACCCTGGGACTTGTGGTCCCACCATGGTGAGTGCAGGCTTGCGAGGGCTCGGGCAGCGGCAGAAAGCAGTTCTCCCTGGGACTACGGTCCCTCCGTTAATGTCTCAAGTGCCCCCAGTGACAGCCCCAACACAGAAGGCTCCGCAGCAGCGTCCCGCCTATGACCAATAGGAAAGCAGAAAATAATTTTGCCTTTCCACAGGTTGGTTTGTTAATTAATAAAACAGTTTCTCCCCACTTAGGCATACATATCACAGACAATGGTAAAAGAAAAAACATACATACTGCTGACTTATCAAATTCAGCTTCTGATGAAGTTGATGAGGTTGTATGATAGAAGCATGCATGGTTAAACCACGCGTGCCTCTACCACGCAGCCCAAACCACAAATTGGTCTTAACCACGCGTTCCTTTACCACGCAATTTCGTGGTATAGGCATGAATGGTAAAGGGGTATGTGTGGCTAAGGTCGCCACTACCCCGACCCCTTTCGCCCAACTGCCCCACCCACCCCCATGCTGTTCCTAAAACCCTGCCCCTTTACTAACACTACCCGACCCCTGCGCAGACTCCACCCATTCCCCTCCCGCTGCCCTAAGGCCTAAAACCCTGCCCCTTGACCTACACTACCCCCCACCACTGCGCTGTCCCTTAAACTACCCCAACCCCTTCCACTGCGCCGAAACCTACCCTGATCCCCAGCCCTAAAAACTACCCTGACTACCCATTCCCCTCCCACTGCCCTAAGACCTAAAACCCTGCCCCTTTACTTATACTACCCTGACCCCCCACCCCCACTCTGTCCCATAAACTTCCCTAACCCCTTCCACTGCCCTGAAACCTACCCCGACCGCCCAGCCCTAAAAACTACCCTGACTACCCATTCCCCTCCCACTGCCCTAAGACCTAAAACCCTTCCCCTTTACTCACACTACCCCCACGCTGTCCCTTAAACTGCCCCAACAACCCTGCCCCTTTACTTACTCTACCTCGAATGCTGTCCCTTAAACTACCCCAACCCCTTCCACTGCCATAAAACCTACCCAGACACCCCCTTCACCCGCCCCACTCACCTCACTGCGGCAAATTCCTTCTTCTGTCTTTACAATCTACTGTCTAGCCAGCAGCTAGACCGCGCACTGCCTTAACCACGCATATGTTTGGATTAGGCATATGCGTGGTTAAGGCAAGAGTGGTTGCGCTTTCGTAGTCTGAACACCCGTGGTTAAGACTGCGGTGTTCCGACTGTTTCCCAGTTGGTGATAATGGACTTATAGGACTGAGCGACAGAGCTTTCAACACTGGAAATATAGTCAAGCTCAGGAACATACAAATCTAAAAAATTATAAAATAAAAAACAAGTGTGAAAAAGTAAACTTTTAACATGGAAAAGTGCATGCACTAACCTGGATATAATATACTATCACTAGTGTACAAGAGAGAATTAAGGTAACCTTTAAAACGTTGCACCATTAAAAAATGTTGCAATTCTAGATTGATTGGTGGGCTGTACCGATATAGCACTTATTACTCCTGATGAAGCATTGAGGCACTTTGCAGATGGTGTAGAGGCTTTGAACTTGATGTGTCGGGTATAACAATGCCTTACCTGAAGTCCCGCTGAAAGTGCTTCAGTTTGGCCCAAGGGTATTGTGACTGATCTGGTGAGGCACAGAACGTACAGGTTAGGTGTGAATGAAAGCATTAACAAAATAATTACTCCCCATTAAGCCCTTACACAGTGTGCTTTGTAGTCACAGTAAGCTTTTTAGGTTAGGCCTACCGGATAGAGCAAGCTATCTTATTGCGAAGATCTATAGTGAATTTACAGTTGACAATTGTTGATTTGTCACTTATTTGTTTGCTTCTGATTCAGTAACTCGCCATCCTCTTCTTTATGTCCCTCCCCTGGAGCATAGTTCCTTTACGATCCTTTTGATTGGCTGTTGTATCCTTCCTCTAATTACATTTAAGAAACTAAGAAACTACTTTTTTCTTTTTCATTCAACACTCAATGAAAGGGATGTTTTTGCTAGTTTGGGCTAGTGTGTGTGTGTGCGTGTGTGCGTGTGTGCGTGCGTGTGTGTGTGCGCGTGTGTGTGTGTGTGCGTGTGTGCGTGTGTGCGTGTGTGATTCCACATTTGCAGAAAAGCGCAAGCTTTGAAATTTAAAGGCTTCTATGGTGCTAGATGAAGGGCTATCTCCTGCACTCACTCAGCTTTCGTCTAAAGCAGAAGGTGTAGTTAGCATGACACTTCTTAAGGCCCTTAAATTTGCTCCATGGTCTACTATATTTGTCCAAAGGGTTGAGTCCTGTGGATAGCAAATTAGGCCTTAGCAAATGTTGCTCTTTACATTCTGACGATTCCGTATTCTTTTTAAATTCTATTCAGTGAATTCTGAGTAAAAAGTATTTGAAGACATTGAATTCAATGTACAGTTTTGAGATACCATTGGATATGTTTATTTTTTACTCCAGTATTTTGAAATGTTTTTTCCTTTACTTTCTTTAAACAATACTTTACAGACCAACCTTGGCAAAGCCAACAGCTCGGTACTCTTATTATAAGCGAGACCTACTGGCTTTGTTTGGCTCAACAAGGACCTGCAGTGGGCACTGTTAATTACTTGTCATCCCTTTTGGCTTTTTTCATTTGCTAGGCAATTGTCCTTGTTCAAATCACCTTAAGTGAGACATTTTTTAATAGGTTCACAACATGTTTTCGCTAAAACCCTTTGTGAGGCCAAAGTGCGATTTAAATTTGGTTCTCGCTTTCCTAATGCTTAACCTTTTCGAGCCTATGCAAAGTTGTCCAAATTCCTCTTAACCTTGAAACGGCATTTCTGGTAGCAATAACAGCATCTCATGTAAGTAAGCTTCAGGCCCTCTTGTTCGAGCTGCCTTATACCAATTTTTTTCTGTACAAACTGGTGTTCAGAACTAAAGCTGCATTCCTGCCACAGGTAATGACGCCTTTTCATGTCAGACAAACGATCTCTTTTCTGGCAATCTTTGCTCCGCCTCATCTCTTGATTAAGGAAGAGAGGCTCAACAATGAATGCTGCGCTTTTACATGGATTGTACCAAGGACTACCGGGTAGACCCTCGGCTCTTTGTGGCATTCTCTGGAGCAAAGAAAGGTAAGGTGGTCCAGAATTGGGCCGTATCTCGATGGTTAGTCCTCTGTATTAATATTTGCTACATATTGGTTTAGAAGCAGCCTCCAGAAGGTCTGCGGGGTCATACTACCACAGCTAAGGGTGCTACCACTACTTTGGGGTGACTGTTCTGGAGAGCTGTCAGGCTGCTCTGTGGGCATCAGTGCCCCCGTTCACGAAGCACAATTGGCTTGACAGTCTGGTCCTTCGGGAGGGGCATTTTGCCCCCTCAGTCCTGGGTGCCTTTCTGATCTGAGCCATTACACAGACCCACTACATGGCAGGTACTGCTTCGGTAACTATTCACAAGGTGAGAAATCTGCAGTTAGAAGCATCCATCAGAAGAACAAGTTACTTACCTTCGGTAATGCTCTTTCTGGTGGATACTCTGTCTAACCGCAGATTACTCCTTGCCTTCCCACGTTTCCATTCTGTGGCATGTTCTCTTTTTCTATCTTAAAATGTCCCAATTTAGGAATCTGTAAACCGGTCCTTCCAATTTGCTGATTGTCTCTACGTCCGAGGGCATGGAAAAGCTTACGAAGGAAACTGACTTCTTCATGCATGGGTCACTCTAAATAAGCGGCTCTGGTTATCACTTGTAGAGCATACCAAAGTCAGCATGGAGTTGAATAATTCCCCCTACTGGCGTGCAGGAGCACCGAGGTGAGAAATCTGTGGTTAGAATACCCACCAGAAAGAGTATTACAAAAAGTGATGAAATTGTTCCTCTGGGGCATATGAAATGAGTTTCTAGGATATTGCCAAGGGCCAAAATCAAGAAGTGTACAATAAAAAAAATAAACGTATCATGATGGACCAAACTATGCACCTAAATTCTAGAACAATATCCATGGTCACAGAAGGTTTGCCCCATTACTCCTGCTGTTCAGCAAAGTGCTGAAAAACCCAGGTCTTCCGAAAGCACTTCATACATAGATAAGGAACCTCCCAGGTCTCTGCCCAAGGAACATCACTGCCCCCTCCAATTCTTCCCACCCGAGCGTTGTAAACAGGCAAAACTTCACGGAATTTCCCCCTTCCAATCATCCTCTGAAAGCCTCCCGTTTTGCAGCGTGAATCTTTTCTGGATTCACTATGCTGTAAATTATTTTGCCATCTAGTGGTTGGGTCTATTCCGCCATCTAGTGGTTGGGTCTGGAATTGTAGTATTCTTTTTTTTTTTTCGTGGCCTGGTGGGCGTCGACATACCACCATTTGGTGTCCTTCTGTGACGTTGACGTGCTTCCTCCGGAAGCTCCCACCTTTGGTCACCATCTTCAGATTCTTTTTTTCCGCCGTTGGGTCTGGATCGAGACGGAAGGCGCTCCAGAACCTTGGAGAGAAGAATCCACGAAAATCATCTAGAAAAGCAAGAAAACAACTTATCGACACACCGGCCTTCGAGGCGGTGAACCGGGACGCAGAAGAAAGGAAAACAACGAAAACTCTACGTCCTACGGAGAATGCGCACACAGGGGGCTCCCTGGGCGCTGTAATGGACAAGACACCATTCAAGTTCTGCGACAATTGCCACCACAAGTACACACAGAAGGACCAGCACCCGGTCTGTAACCTTTGCCTGCCCCTCGACCACCGCTCCGAAAGATTGCAACGCGTGCTCGGCGTTCACCCCAAAGACGCTGAGGGTGAGAGAGGCAAAGAAGAGCGAATTACAACATGCAGGGTCAAGGACCACTACCGTCGCTTCGAGACCTGGGCCTCTCCAGCAAGGAGGAGGACAGCGTCGCCGAAGGGCCCGAGGGCGGGGAGGACGCGCACGTCCAGGTCGTCGACACCGAAAAGAGAACTCCGAAGGAGGTAAGGGAGTCAGCGACCCCTAAACAGTCGACCGAGCCCCGAAAGAGTGACTCGAAGTCCTCAAAAACAGCCCCGGCGTCAAAGCATTCGGCGACCGCGAGCGCGTCCAAGAACAAACAGTCCGTCGGTTCCTTTGACAAGGTCTCCCAGACGGCGAAAACCCTTGATAAGACTAAGTCGTCGAAGAGCAGTCACGATAATGACTCCTCGACATCGAAAAAGGATAGAGCGAAGCAAGCTTCGACCTCAACGTCGGCAAGCGCCAAGAGAAAACCAGAAAATCTCGACGCCGAAGCACAAGCGAGCTCGAGAAGAAAAAGAAAAGGCTTGAAGCCGAAATGGCAAGTATCTTGCAGCGCAAGAAAGATTTCGACAAGACAATGAGGCAATTCAAGATCCCGCCAAAAACGTCGACACTACCTGAAAAAGACCTCTAGGAACTGCAGGTTCCTACAACACCAGAACCGGCTGACGAAGAGGAGGAAGAAGAATACTACTTCGAAGCCGAGGGAGAAGAAGAGGACCAAGCCTATCACGGTTCGGCGACCTCTGAGACACAAGACATGCAGTGGCAAGATCTCGACATGGACTCTCCAGAAGAAGGGGTAGACTCATACCCTTCGAGGCCCTCACCCCCGACGACATCGGGATGTACAACTAGGTGATAAAGAGAGCTTCTGACACCTATGGAGTGCAGCTAGAGGAGGAAAAGCCACAGTCCTGCTTCCTCCTGGAAACCTTGCTACCCACACAGACAAGAAGCCAGTTCCTGCCCATGCTCCCAAGTGTGCTGGACCAGGGAAAGGAAGCCTTTAAGGAGCCTGCCACATGCAAGGCAGTAACACCAAGGGGTGAGAAAAAATACAAGCACTCCTCCAAGGACCCAATGTTCATCAGAGGTTCAGTACCTGCTGACTATCTATAATAGCTTCCACAGCCAGAAAGAGAGCTAATGTACCCACCAACGTGGGCTCACCGCCAAACAAGGAGAGCAAAAGGATGGATCTCACAGGAAGGAAGATAGAACGACACGCCGCAATTCAGTGCCGCATAGCAAATTCTAATGCATTAATCAATGGGCATGCATATCAGCACTGGGAGGAAGTAGGCGAACTGCTGAAAAATCTGCCAGATCAGTTCCAGAGAAGGGCACGCCATTTGGTGGAAGAGGGGAAAACCATGGCCAATACATGTTTGAAATCAGCTCTAGATGCTGCGGAGACTTCAAGCAGGCAGATGATGATCGGGGTTACAGAGAGAAGACACAGTTGACTAAGAATCTCAGGGTTCAAACCAGAGGTGCAGAGTAACATCTTGAACACCCTGTTCAACCGGGAACAACTTTTCGGAACAGCTGTGGACGACAAGTTAACTCAGCTGAAGAAGGAGAATTAAACTGCAAGGTCCATGGGGGCACTACAATTCAGAGGTATGTGTAGGGGGACACCATCGCGTAGGCCAGAAGGCAGGGGTAACCACCAACCAGTAGCCTCACACCAGACCTTTCAACAAGGTTACCAAGGAGGGAACCAGGGCCAACAAGGTTGGCAATACCAACAGGGGAGGCAATCCTTTTGAGGGCGCACTCGAGGAAGAGGCCAACAGCAAAGAGGGGGACAGCAACCCACCTCCAAGTGACTGCATTACAACCTTGGCGCGCACTCAGAGGGCGCAAAAACAAACACAACATGCCACAAAGATCAGAGAATCCCTCCAACATGCAACACCAGTAGGAGGCAGAATAGGAAACTTCTTCCAAGAGTGGAAGAGGATTACAACCGACATAATACAATACGGATACTGCATAGAACTGGCAAAACAACCGCCAGGCAGAAAACCAAAGAACAAGGTCCATGCAAAAACAGAGCTGTCTCATTTGCTCAAAGAAGCACAAGAACTTCTAAACAAGAGGGCCATAGAGAAGGTGCCTCACAAGGAAAGGAACAAGGGGGTGTATTCAACATGCTTCCTCATACAAAAGGTGGACGGAACGTTAAGACCTATACTAGACTTAAGGTTCCTAACAGTAGCAATACTGAAGGAGACACAGCTATACCGCAAGGGGCAAGCTCTGACAGGGAGGACGGTGGGCAAACTGCTAGGGATGATGGCTTCATGCATTCATCTAGTCCCAAACATTCGATTACACATGAGACCATTCCAGGAATGGATTCAACAACAATGGTCACAGGCAACGGGGAGTTGGGAGGATCTAGTGGTTGTCACACAAACAGTTCTTCAGGAGATGACATGGTGGAACAGGAAGAACATAACACAGGGGAGACCTTTCACACAACCAACTCCGACAGTGACCATTACCACAGACTCTTCCCATCTGGGGTGGGGAGCGCACATGAACAACCTCAAGGTGAGGGGTTTATGGACACAACAGGATGCGATACAGCACATCAACTTCCTGGAGTTAAAGACTGTGTTCCTAGCCTTAAAAGCCTTTCAGAAGGAGCTTTACGGAAAGAGGGTATTGATTCAAACAGACAATACAACCACAATGTTTTACATCAACAAACCAGGAGGAACACAATCATTAACACTATCCACACTAGCCCAGGAACTATGGAGATGGGCTATCCCAAGGAACATAGACTTACTAGCAATTCATCTTCCAGGAAAGGACAATATAGAAGCAGACAGACTGAGCAGACAAACACCAGCATCCCACAAATGGGAGTTGAATCAATCGGAGATTCTGAAAATCTTCAAAAAAATGGGGGACACCGCAAATCGACCTGTTTGCAACACCCCAAAATGCCAACACTTCGCGTCCAGACAACCGTGCGCACAGTCCCTAGGGAATGCGCTATGGATAGACTGGTCAGGGACATTTGTTTACGCTTTTCTCCCGATACCACTGATACACAAAGTACTCCACAAGTGCAGGATCAGCCGCATGACACGGATCCTCATAGCACCACAGTGGGCCAGGCAAACCTGGTTCTCACAGATAATGGAAATGTCACAAGGGACAATGCACCAGTTCCCCAACAGGAAGGACCTCCTATCTCTGCAAAACGGAAAGGTGCTACACCCAGAACCAGAGAGCTTAACCCTGGCAGCGTGGCTCCTGACGACTTAGAATTTTCTCACCTCAGACTACCAGAAAGCACAAAGCAGGACTCCGAGAGGTGAGAAGACCTACAACAAGAAAGTGTTACACAGCAAAATGGAAAAGATTCTCCCTTTGGTGCCGTAAGGAAAACTTTCAAGGAAAATCACATGGGAATCAACAGTACTAAAATACTTAACATATTTGCTGCAGGAGAAACTAAGCTACGCTTCTATAAGGGTACACTTGGCAGCAATAGTAGCTTACACAAGGGGAGAAACGGGAAAGAGTTTCTTCACATCATAAGTGGTAAAAAGATTCCTAGAAGGAGCAAAGAGGATAGCCCCTCCAAATAGGGTGCCACCACCCACATGGAACCTCAACGTGGTACTAGCACAAATGATGAAGGCGCCATTCGAGCCAATACACAAAGCAACCTTACAGATACTCACACTAAAGACGGCGTTTTTAGTGCCAATAACTTCACTACGTAGAGTTAGTGAATTGCAGGCTCTAACACTACAAGAGCCCTACTTCCAAATACATAATGACAGAATCGTCATGAGAACTGATCCACATTTTATGCCAAAGGTGGTATCTAAGTTCCACATTAACCAAACAATACAAATACCAAGTTTTTTCCAAAATCCAAAGACGCAAGCAGAAAAAGCATTGCACACCCTGGACGCCAGAAGGGCAGTCATGTACTACATAGAGAGAACAAAGGAATGCAGGAAAACAAAGCAGTTCTTTCTCATTTGCAAACCGTTTTCTGGGACGACCAGTCACAAAGAATACAATTTCAAGATGGATCGCACAAGTCATACAGTTGTGCCACAAACAGTCAGGTCAAACCTTGCAAGGAGTACCGCACGCTTACTCAACAAGGAAGAAAGGAGCAACAGTGGCTTTCCTAGCAAACACCCCTATTCAAGACATTTGCCAAGCGGCAACATGGTCTTCAGTGCACACGTTCACAAAGCACTACTGCATGGACATTAGGATGAACAAAGAATCACAATTAGGACAAAAGGTCTTACAACATATATTCACAAACCAGCGTTCATCTTCCACCCAGCCACCGCAAGACTAGCAAACCGCTACAAAATTAATGCACAGCATAGTGAATCCAGAAAAGATTCACGCTGCAAAACGTATAGTTTCCTACCTGTCGGTGTAGTTTTGCAGCTTGAAGACTTTTCTGGATTCACTAGCGAACCCAGCCGCCTCTACCAGGAAGATAACACAGGAGGAATAAATAAAGGGAAACCACGACGAACAATGAAGAAATAAAAAAAAAAAAAAGAATACGAAGATGGCGACCAAAGGTGGGAGCTTCCGGAGGAAGCACGTCGACGTCACAGAAGGACACCAAATGGTGGTATGTCGACGCCCACCAGGCCACGAAAGAAGAAATACTACAATTCCGGACCCAACCACTAGATGGCGGAATAGACCCAACCACTAGATGGCGGAATAATGCACAGCATAGTGAATCCAGAAAAGTCTTCAAGCTGCAAAACTACACCAACAGGTAGGAAACTATACATTCCTCCCCAACCAAACTGTCGCTGTTTAAATACTAACACGAACTTGAATGCATACGTGTGGCAGGACAGAATAAGATGCCCTTAAATCTATTGTCTAGTCAAATCTGCACCAATGTGAAATCTGCATACCAGTGGAAACTATTATGGCTTTTCGTAGAAAGGAATCAACCTTCCGATATTGAAGAGCACATCATTTTAAAGGTTTTGTTTCCCATTTAAAGTAGAGATCTAGGGCACTAACATTTTCTATGTCCTTATAGCAGCTGTTAGCTTTCTTTTTTTCAACTTTAATTTCTTTGAAAATTAGTAAAATGTGACTTGTGCATGCAATCGAAACGTGTCCTGTGCAGCTTCTTTTCAGCTACACCAGGAAGCCGCAGTTTTTGATATTCAGTCCGTATAGGTTGAAGTTCAGGAGGGCCAACATTATTTTGGGAATGTTTAATCACTATAAAAACTTAGTCCGACATTCTATTTAAAAATGCGTGCCTTTCTGAACACAGCCTTTGTTCGGGCTTCTGAGGGCGACTCAGTTTAAAAGCTGGTATAGAGCAAGGCATTTATTACGTTTTTCATTTTACTTATTTGTTATAGTATCAGCAAAGACGTCAGCAAGAAAACATCCAGCGTGTGAGTCGGGGAGAGCCACTCTTGCCAGAGGAAGACATGACTAAACTGTTCAAGCCTCCGCTGCCCCCTCCTCGAATGGACTCGCTGCTGATTGCCGGTAAGTCGGTAACAAGTGGCATTTTTCTAATCTCATAATGTATTTAAAATGAGTTATGACATAGAAACCAGGCAATAGAACGTAAAATATAAAAGTTATGTACAAACAAATGAAGGGAGCAAAACCACCGAAATGAAACTACTCAAATGAGCATATTTTTGTCTTGATGACAAGTCCAGCAAGTCGGATAAAACAAGACAAAGACATTTTAACTAAGGTGGTTTTGTTTTCTTCTTCCTGCCAGTCATACGAACTGAGTTTTGCTCCATTGCAGCCTTGGGCAGTAATGGCATAGTGATTTTATTTGTGGTATGAAGCTAGACTTACAGGTGGACCATTTATGATTGTTGCACAATATAAAAAATATTGGCTCTGCTGTTCTCAAAATAATTATACAAACGTGTTATTTTTCGGCCCCGTTAATAATTCTCAAGGCACAAATCCTAAAAAAAATAAAATAAGTGGGGGGACTAACCCAGTTAAACAGTATGCAAGTGACTTCACGGCGCGTGACATCACACGAAGTGACCTCACAAAAAAGCGACATCCCCACACGTTTAGCAGGTCTATCATGAGTAAATTTAAGTGCATTACTAGAGTTAATAAATTAGATTTTGTGTCAAATCTGAGACTCAACTAATACATTTAGTTTTTCAAAAGCTCTGCTGCAAAGAAATGGCAACAAGGAGAAAGCTGGCGGTAGATCTGTTCTGCTTAATTGGCTGCAAAGTCTGTATTTTTAAAAATATCATATGGGGTTAAGCCACCTGCTGCAGAGATCTTTGTGTGCCCAGTAAATCTCAGGGAATAATAATAATGGTAAGATAACTCTGGAGGTTAATGCATTTGCTGCAGAGATCTGTGTTTTGTCGAGTCCTAGTCTTGAATCAAAGTGCCATTGAGGGTTAATTTGTCATCTGCTTAAACGCATCATGTAACATGCACATGACAGTTTTTTATTTTATGTAGATGGTAAGTGGGTTACTGCTTTAAACAGAGATACTTCTCTCATTTGCAAATCATAAATTGTGATCCTTCTAATATAGCACAATGAGCTATGAAGGACATGTGACTCCTACAACTCATAACCCTCACTGATTTATATAAATCATCTTGTACATTGATTTACACGCATGATTTATTGTCAATGTATATTGTTTGTGTGATGTAAAGCACTCTGACATCCTGCATTGGGATGAGCAGCTCTATAAAAGAAATAAGATAGTGGTATTTAAAATATTATTTGCGTAAAGTCTGGGACAAACCAACACATCTAACATTCTTGCAGTGCATGCATATGTCTTATATACAGGGACTGAACGAAGTAAAAACATGCATCTCTTAAGTTCCTGCAAAGTGAAAACAAGCTATATGCTTTTGTTTCTGCTCCGTTGCATTTGCCCCAGACCACGCCCATCCAGGATACAGGAGCCTGATGGCTCCTTAACTAGGGCCTTTATCTTTGGCACAGCTGGAGGCGAAAATAACAACAACAAAAAAACATTGCTTGCACGTTGCTGCTGGGAATGGAAAGCGGGCGACATTGAAGCTCTGCTGAAAGTGTCCCTGTATCTGAAAATTACACCGGGACAATTAAGCATATTTTAGTGGGGCTCAAACTAATTGGCAGGGTAGATGGTGTCTACCCTGTGAAAATAGTGGGTAGATGCCATCTACCCACATGTACCCCAGACTTGTGCCCTGATAATTCTGTTTTATATACCATGCACATTCTTCAGAGTTCTTGAATTTTCATATATTTTGAAGCAAAGTTATCTTAAACGGTTATTCAAGTAAACTTTTACTTTTTAAGTACTGATAACTTAATATTCTTACCTTTTGTGAAACCCCTCTGTGACAGTTAGAGGTGACTTTCTCCAAGTGCTACGTATCAGGTGCTCTGTTCTACTCTTATGCTGTCCTAGTGTTATTTTAACTACCTTCAAAGAGGGAACCTGTACAGACATGATTAGTTTTATGCGAGTAAGCTCTACAAACCATCTCAAGCACTGGTGCTTGAATATGTGGACTGTAAGGAACTGCATTGCCTGAAATAAATTAGTAGGAACATGCGTTTTGTTCAAGGCACTGTAGAGGGTAATTAGTTGAGCCTCACACCCATTAACTAGAAGAAAGCTGCAATATAAAAGTAAAGAAAAATTGATGTAAGAAAGATGGTGTAAAGGAATCTAAATTCAAATGAAAAAGTCAAAATTAACTATCATCAGGTCGGCGAGTCCGCAACCACCTGCCTTGCCTTTGAGATCAAATCTATGTAATTATAAGCGAGGGCCTATTCATGTCATTCTTACCTAGTCTAGAAGATGCAGAGTAGTCCTAAACACAAAACATATTCCTTTATCATATCCGATTAGCCGCATCTTCATATAGATTGGCAGTATTTCAAACCTCGTATGAATGTTGCAGGTGCTCAAGGGTTGGGATTTAAAGGTGATAGTTGACCACCACCAAACTAACAAAATTCGATGGCTCTATTTAGCCAAGAGACAAAGTGAAAGCAAAACATCCTGACACACAATTTTCAAAAATATCAAACAAAAATATCAAAATTGTGCACTTCTATTGTAAATGACATAAAATGCAATCAATAGCAAAAATATAGTACAGGCAAAATTGTCGACTACCAAGCTATAGACTACTAAATAGTATTTTTCTATTTTTTTTAATGGATTTACCCATACTGAGTTAAAACTTCTAGCATACAAAAATCTTGAAAAAATAGTTTTAAAAATTTAGATTAATTTAAATCTAAATGTAATTAAGTAGCTTATTTTTCAAGTTTGTTCAGTGCAAGCAAAATATATATTCTCTAGATGGAGAATCTCTAAAAATTACTTATTTATTATGCTTCAAATAAATTATTTTAACAAAATAATAAAAGTTCAGATTTTTAAATAAAAAAACTTTAATTGCAGTTGAACTTATATCCATTTTCAGTAACTATGCTGCTATGAAAATTAAATAAAATACACATGTTTAAATCTATATTTTTAAAATAAAATTATTAATGTTCACATATTTTAACTAAATGTATAAATCAAAACATTTGCATTATTCATTAAAATTATGGTAAATATGGCTTTTATAATAAAAAAAGTACAACTGTTTTGCAAAAATAATAAACCTGTATAACACGTTCAAATTTTAAATGGATTAAAAATACTGAATTAAAATATTGCAGTTCCAAAAACATTTAAAACAAACCCTAGGTATGACATTGGCAAGCTGTGCAATGATTAATTATTTTTCTGCAAGCTTATACCACTAAACTAAATAAAAAAAATACCTAAATGTGGCTGCCACATACTTGCATTACAAATTTTACATTTAAAATGTTCACTTGTGATGCTGTTTCACTAATGTTTTTTAAGTAACAGACCTTCCTTTTGTGCCCAGTGTTTTGTTAATAGTAGTAGTATTTGTGAAGGAGACCAGAATAAACCACTACATAAACAAGCTCTCAAATCACAGGCTGCTGCAATCCTACTTAAACACTTAACTTTAAAAAAAAAATACAGAAAATAATCATCTAATGGGGAACCCAAGGTGCAGGCAAAATACTTGCTATTTAAACTTAATGTACAATATAAATTAAAAAACTCAATACAAAGCCGCTTAGCCACTGAAGAGAAAGGAACTACTGTCAGGCAAATGTGAACAATGTGCACAGACGTTGTTGCAGTCAGTGAAGGAAGCCAGTGGGTAAAAGTAGGCTGAACCATTGCCCCATGATGTATGCCATGATGGGTGTAAACAAAATGTGAATGTCAATTTAACAGCAAAATGGATGAAGTCCTTGGACCACAATCCCCTCGAAGTATGCATAATATGTATGCATTTTGGGAAAACGGAAGTCTGGTGAGACAGCTACGGCTGTCTCAAAGGTCAAGCCTCAAAAGCATGCAATTTGTGAGATTCAGACTTACTAGTTCCACTAACATTGTGGAAAAAACATAACTTTAAGAAATGTTTTTTTTTAAAACGTATAGTTTGGAAGAATAACATAACATGTGTATTTGTAAAGCGCACGTTCACCCAGAAGGGTATCTTGGCGCTGAATAACA
Source organism: Calotriton arnoldi (assembly GCA_963921515.1). Classification (NCBI taxonomy): domain Eukaryota; kingdom Metazoa; phylum Chordata; class Amphibia; order Caudata; family Salamandridae; genus Calotriton; species Calotriton arnoldi. The sequence goes on along the minus strand of CAWUFW010013658.1, from coordinate 18,463 downwards.
GATGTTTATTGTTACCCAACTCAATCAGATTTACCATGCAAACTCATCCCTGCTAACTGTGCAGGTAAAAAAAAATGAACTCCAAAAAATGTTTTTAAAAAGCATACACTTCGGTAGAAACAGACTTACCACATGAACACCAGTTGTGCTAATGTTGTGAAAAAATATATAATTATAATTTTTTTTAAAAGCATACATTTTGGGGGATGCAGGCTTACTCTTGTGATGTCAGTCCTGCCAAGTTTGTGGAAAACAAAATTCTAAAAAAAAAGTTTAGGAGTTTCAGATGTACACTGTGGGAAAAATATCAATTTAAGGGTTATATGTTTCTCTAATTCCACTCCCCAAACATTGGGTAAAATGCATAAATAAAGGGGATAAGATTTAATATTCTGATTCTAGTATAACAAATATTAGGTGAAGTACATACGTTCTTTTTGAGGGGGTGCTTTGTATTAACTCTTGAGGAAAAAAAACAAGCCCCGTGAACATTATAGAAAGAGTTTAAATTAAGTGGGTCAGATTTACTGTTCTAACTCTGAACCTCAAACATTGGAGAAAGTGATTTTATTGACAGGTTCTAATGTACTATTCTAACTCTAATACAACTAACATTGGGGAGCGTTTATCTTTTTTATGGAATGGGGAGGATGCTCAGATTTACTATTGTAACCCCAATCCCACAAACATTACAAGAAGGGCATATATTTGGCTTGCAGGGTCAACGTTACTATCCTAACTACAGTGCTACAAAAACTGAGAAAAGGTCATATATTTGGAATTTTTAAATAGAATGTGACTCCAGAACCAAAAATATACATATTTTTTATTTTAAAAATGTACGGAGTGATATTTACGATATTTAAAATTGTGACTTAAACTTATTTTGATGAAATCTTGGGGTGTTTGTTTTTAGATTTGTGTGGGGCCCTATGTATTATATAAAATCAAATGTCATATTTTTTTATATTGGGCTTCAGATATACTTTTTAATTAACTGTGAAGTTAAATATATAAATCCACATATAGATCCATAAAATGTTAAACCTAAACACAAAACGTATATATACTTTTTAGTAACACTTAATCCCCTATATTAATTTTAAATAATTACTCTTGTAATAAAACCTACCCTCCCAATCCCCAATGCAGCCCATTTAAAACGCATTATTAAACACGAATATATGGACTCAATATCAAATATTACTAATTTCTTATGGAATAATTTAAAATATATATATTTTATACTATTTAAAATAACCTTAAACTAAAACACTTCTTACCCAGTTCCTCAGTAAATCCCACAATCTCTTTAGAAATTAATTTAAAAAGCACACATTTAAGAAGCCAAATATGTTATAGCATTATTTTTATTTACTTAATTAGCATTTTTAAAATGTTAAATATATTTAATTTTATACTACACTAACTGCTCAATCCAACATCATTCCCCCAAACCCATCAAATAAAATTACTCTTTTCAAAATATCTTAAATTAAACAGGCATGCAACTTGCTAAATTCATTCAAATGTTTAGCAAAAAATCTAAAATTGTTATGAATATTTAAAATTCAAACTGTGTTCACCAACCCTGTAAATAACCCTTACTTTGTTTCCTCCCTCCATTACTGTGAAGCGCTCTGATACCCTTTGGGGTCTTGTTCGCGCTATACAAAACTTTTAAATAAATGAACCCAAAAAAAGACAATTGAATACTATTAAACACAAAGAAAGAAAACATTTGTATATAAAAATATAACCAAAATATACTAATAACTATTAAATACCACAATATTTAATATTCTATATTTTTAACATCACTATTTACTACAAGAATTAAATATATACTTACCTTCGATATTTTTGGCCCACAGTGTTTTCACAATCATCATATTTTGACTAGGCCTGGGCGGTAAATTCCGTTCCGCTTGTGGAATTGGGGTAATTTCGCGTTCCGCGGAGAACGCGGAATTGGCAAAAATTCCGCGAGCCGCGGTTTCGCGGAGATGTGTGCTTGTTCGCGCTGTCAAAATGCGTGTTCGCGAGATATTTCTCCCCGAGCACGCAAACAGCGTTCGCAAACAGGAAAAAAGCATCGCGAACGGGCGGAACAAGCAATTCCGCGTGTTCACGGAGATTTTTTACCGTTTCGCGGAGCTTTGCATAGCGCGACTACGCAAATTCCGCCCACCCCTAATTTTGACCATGATATTATTGTCAAATTATAATTTGAGTCTATATTCGGGTATGTATACCAAATTACTGATAGACTTTTCTGGAACACGAGCTGCTGTAAAATTAATGATTTGCATATCAAAACTTTCAAAATACTATAGCATGAGTATGCATGTGTGGTGGAAGTGAATTCCAAAATACATCTTTTGAGATGAACTTGAAAAAAGAAATGGAAAAGTTAAGACCACTCTGTCTTTATTCACTACTTATTGCAGGGCGAAGAGCTTATTGTTTCATGACCAGGCACATTTGAACCTCCCTATGTACCAAGAATAATACCGTGAATCCTTGACCCCAATGAATTTCCAGGGATCACTTCTTAATTGCAACTCCACAAGGATGTGAATTCTTGAAGGACCCAACGCTGTATCCCATGTACACCACAAAAACGTCTTGTTGGTGTCTGAAGTAGTTCACCAGGTAAAAATGGTACCTTTTGGCATTGAAGAGTCACAAAACTTTTTACCAGCTGGTTGCTGCTAATCTCGCAAGGAAGGGCATTCACCTTTTCCCTTACCTTGAAGATTGATTTGTATGAGCATCATCTTTGAATCAGAATTCCCTGTATTCAGAACGAATGCCCATGCTTACTTGCACTGGTATTCATGTTCTACTAAACTCTCTTTAGATGTAACAAAGTATTTGTAGCATGTGTTGGCTGTATGTACACCTGCTATGCATACTCCTGCCATCTAGTGTTGGGCCCGGACTTTGCAAGTTGTTTTTCTCGAGGAAGCTTTGTGATCGGCATTGTGTCGATTCTCCTCCCTCTTGAGGCATTGCGCATGTCGAAGACTTTGTTCCTCAGAAAGTTTTTTTTCCGCCATTGGGCTTGGACAAATTACATCGAAGCTGGTCAAGATTCAGCAGCCTACGGGGAAAAAAGTAATCACCGGAATCTATTTCTACACCAGCGAAGGTCTTCCCGGATTGTGAATATGCTCAACCTTCGAGAATGATCCTCTCCGGGTGATGGAAACGAAGAAAGAACTTTTCAGACCGTACCCTCGGTGCGTAGCGAAGTACGCCCACTCAGACACACACGACATTTTTAACTTGTACCTCTCTCCAGAGCACAAAGAACAGTGTGCCGCCAGCGCATTGTTTAAAAATGAAGACTGTTAGATCACGACGAGATCGACGCCTCGCACATAATATGGAGTGCGCAGCTGAGGCAGAGTTCAGCCACAACAGCGGTGCAGACAGCGAAGCCAGCTCTCCAACAAGAGGCGGGACGGTAATAGCCAACCCACACTACACTGCGTCACGTGCAAGTATCTTCTGGGGAAGAACTAGCTCCGGTACAACCCAAATCACTGGCGCCAACCACAGACTCTGGACCGAGGACCAAAATGACGCCATGTACCGTGAGTACTACTACCCCCCACCAAAAAGATGATTCATTCGCCACCAAGAATACCCAGACATGGTGGGCCACAACCTTGGGGATCAGGCTGACACCGTGACCAAGCCTTGGAGTTGAGAAAGGACAAGAGTATTATCGATCCTGATCGGGTGGCCAGGCATCAACAAAGGGAACGGTTCCGAAACGATTACTGCATCAAAGAGTACATCGGTGCCGACCAAGCCTTCAACACCAAGGCATCAATCGGAACCGATAAAAAAAATTAGCACCAAAGAGCTCCAAAAAAAATACACATTGGAGTCGAAAAAGCATTCCGAATCGAGCCGAACGAAGTCTAAAACCTCGGAACAGAGTTCTGAAAAACACCACGGGCACTCTTCTAAACAGAAGAAAATTCATGATTCAATTAGTTCTAAGGCACAGACTGTTTCTAAACTCATAACAATAGCACACAAGAAACCGAAGACACAAACTACTAAACCCACTGAAGATCAAGGGGTTGGGTTTGAGGGACTACAACAGTTCATGCATCAAAAAAGAAAGGCTGCAAAAAGAAATGCGGAAGAGGGGCAACTGTCTGAGCCTCCGCAAAAGATTATAATACAAGAAACTAGGGGCACAAGCCCTATAATTTTTAGTGTACCTGCTTCACCTCATACTTGTTCACCGTCTCAACATGGAGAAGAAGAGGGAGAAACACAGGACATTGATTCCCAGGGTACACAAGATACTGATGACACACCTGACTCATGGGAAGACTATGATGGGGTTCTACCAGATTATGATATGGAACCATCTGTGCCCACAAAGCATTCTCCCCTGAAGACACTTCCTCCTATCACAGACTGATACAAAAAAGCTGCTGAATATCATATGCTCCCAATGCATTCAACAGAGAAAGAAAGTGACTCTCTGGTTGAAACACTATCACGCACAGAAAGAATTGTCCAATATTTGCCTATGATTGGATCCATTCTGAATGTTTCTAAAGGAGTACTTAAGGACCCAGTAAAATCAAGAGTCCCAACACCACGTATTGAAAAGAAATATAAAACCCTACCAAATGACCCAATATATATTCAAGATCAGCCACTTGCAGATTCACTTGCAGTCACCACTGCTAGGAAGAGAGTGTGAGAAAGTGCCATCTTTCTTGCATGGCATGCCCCCACTTTTTTGCTGAATTGCTGATGTACTTTGACTGAGTGTGCCCTGGGCTCCTGCCAATCAGGTGCCCAGGGCCTGTGTTCCTTCCCTAAAACTGCATTGTAGCCTAAACCCAATTGGCATCTCTGGCCACATGTCAGCCCCTGGTAAATGGTACCATAGGTACCCAGGGCACTGTGACCAGAGAAGGCCTCTAAGGGCTGCAGCACTTATTGTGCCACCCTTAGAGGCCCTGTACCCTGACACACACACACACACTGCCTTTGCAGGCTGAGTGTCTTGGTGCAGAACAAAGTGAAGAGTCGACATGGCACACATCCCTGTGTGCCATGCCCACAAACACACTGCCTGGCATACCTCAGTCACCCCTCTAGCTGGGTGCACTATGCCAGTGGTGAGGGTACAGGTGCATGAGCCCTGTACCCCTACAGTACCCAGGTCCATTCCTGGGCACTGTAAGTGCAGTGCTGCCATTAAGAGTATATGGTGCTGGGAGGTCGTCAACACGAACTCCACAGCACCATGATGGCTACACTGAAGACTGAGAAGTTTGGTATCAAACTTCTCAGCACATTAAACCCACACTGATGCCAGTGTGGGATTTAATGTAAGATGCACGACAGAGGGCAACTTAGTCGCCCCTTGAACCTAACCCACAATCCACGTCTTGCCTGAGAGGCTGCCTAGGCTGCCACCCAGCAGACATGTTGCTGGACCCCTGGGTAGAGAGCCATCCGCTCTCCCTGGCCTGCAACAATGCACGTCCTGGGCGAGGTGCTAGGTCTCCTCCCCCAGGATGGGCAGGGGGAAGCTTCAAAGGCATGCCGCCTTTGTGAGCCTCCCCAGACCACTTGCTGTACCCAGCAACTGGTCCCCACCGGTTCTAGCCCCCACTCTGGCGGGAAGACTGGCGGGAAACCCCAAGTGAGGAAAGGGGGTGTGCCAGCCTCTGCCAACCCCACCCCTCAGGTGGGGGAGGCGAGGTGAAGCACATCTCCGGGCTCTCGCCATCTTGAAGATGGGGAGCCCTGCCCAATCAGGACTAGGCTCCTGCCCCCCTCCCACTGGAGAGTGGCAGGATAGGGGGTGTACCCATCCCAGGGAAGGGACCCATTGGTCCCTGCCCTTTACCTATAACGCCCCTAAATCTAGTATTTAGGGGAATCCTGAACCTTCCTTCCTCAGATCCCAAATCCGAAACAAGCAAGAAGAAAGAAGACCTGCCGTGTAGCTGCTAACAAGAGGGAGACACCAACTGACTTGTCCCCAGGCCTGTCGACCCTCGAACCTGCTCCTGCTTAACCCCGGCATCTCCAGTGGTCAGCAACCTCGAAAACCCCGGAGGACCTGACTGCCTTGTGACTCTAAAAGACTGGGACTCCCACGAGCAGTGGTTCTGCTCAAAGCAAGTAACGAACCCCTGGTGCCAGCCAGGAACCGCGACTCCAGCACACTCTGCACCCGCCGAGCCAGGACTGTGCCTGAGTGGACAAAGACCACGAGGACGTCCCCCCGGCGACTGTGACCAAGAATCCAGCACCCAAGGACCCTCCTCGACGATCCTGACGATCCTGACGACGCCTGCAGCCTCAGAACCTGGGCCCCCTCCAACCGCGACCAGCAGAGGGTAAGATTTCCCGACGCGAAAAGACACCCCGGCGCCCTGCGGCCTCCTGTGCCCAACTCCGGGGTGCCTACCTACCCTCCAACTACCCAACTTACCCCTCGAAGTGGTGGTCGCACCTGAAGAATCTCCGTGCCCGAGCTTGCAGCCTTTGTTCAACTTCCAGCTTCTCCATTGAAATCCATTGAGCGCCCGACGGCTCAAAAGCACCCTGCACCCAGCCGCCCAAGTGCCCCTGGAAGTGCAACACCTATCCTACTCTACTTCCCCACTTGCCCTGGGTAAGTGACCAGGAGCCCAGCTCCCACAGCCGCGTGGCCTGCTTGCCAGCAGCCACTAACCAAAGGCCCCCTGTCCGCCATAGGCTAACATTGGGCCTAACTCACTCTGCACCCGGCCGCCCCTGTGCCGCTGAAGGTGTACCAACTGTACCTACCTGACCCTGGGGGACCCATGAGTCTATGCCCAGAACCTTAACTCTGCCAGTCGAGTACTTACCTGAAAACCGATAACCTACATTTTCTTCATAGGGTAACATTGACTGGTTTACACTGAAATTTCTTCTAAGTGTCGAGTTTTGAAACTTTAAAATAATCACTAAAAATCGTCCGACCAACGAAAACGAAATTACTCACCTGTTATCAGGAGAGATCCCAGTGCTGGATCTTGGTGCCCAGCACTGACCCTGAAAAGTAATTACAACTGTACTTACCGATAACTTGATTTTCCTCCATAGGATAACATTGCCTGGTTTTCTCCAGAAATTCTTCTAAGTGTCGATTTTTGAAACAAACAAATATTCCTTAAAAATCGTCTGTGTAACAAAAACGATTTCTTCCAACTGTTTACAGGAAATGCACCAGGGCTGAATCCAGGATCCTGCCCTGAGTAAGAAAATCATACGTAAAGTAATTGATATTGCATTTACTTAAGATTCCCCATTGAGCTCAATGTTATAATTGTGTTTGAATTGTGTTGCCTATTGCAACAACTGTAACTATTGCATTTAAAAGGCTATTGCTTATTGAAAATATACAACTACAGCATTTGATTCTGAGAAAGTATTTTGATACCTATTGTTGGTTCTAAAAATAAAACAACTATATATTTTTATATACAAAACAATTGGCCTAGAGTTCAGTTCTTGAGTGTGTGAGACCATTTGCTGACTGAGTGTGTACAACAAATGCTTTACACTGTCCTCTGATACTGCCTTACTGCTCGACCAGGCTACCACTTTAGAGAGTAAGGTTATATCTAACTTTAACCTCTGCCAAACCTCTGGGGACTGTGGACTCTGTGCACACTGAACCTTACTTTGGTTCAGTATATACAGAGCCACTTTCTTACAGAGAGCTGCTGCACAAGGCACTGGAGAAGCACCGCCTCCAGATAAAGAAAGCAATAGCCTTGATGCAGCAGCTAAGAGTTGCTACAGGCCATGCAAACCATTGGAGGATTGCAAACTCTGTGGACCTGCTCTCATGTTACCTGGAACGAGATACAAGAGCTCCTGCAACATCTTCCTGAGGAATATAGAAAAGAGGGATGTAGGAGAGTAGGATCTGCTTCACATGGGTACCCCCACTTTTTGCTGATGCTTCACTGTTTTTCGACATTAGTCTGGCTGGGGCCCTGCTAATCAGAACCCCAGCCTAGCTGCTTCCTCTCTAAAATGGTTTCCATGTGCCTTAGGCACATCACTGATTGGAATCTGGAGTGCCCTTATAAGTCCCTAGTATATGGTATCCTATGTACCAAGGGCATAGGTACCTCAGAGGCCTGCCAGGGGCTGCAGCATGTATTATGCCACCCCTGGAAGGCCATCCAAACTGACACCACAGGTCTGCTACTGCAGCCTGGGTAAGGTGGTGCATGCACCCCTTACTGTGATATAGGTTACCTATATCACGAAATACCTACACACATATAAACCTATAAGTCACTCCTAAGGCAGGCCTTATCAATCCTAAAGGCAGAGTGCGTGGTTCCTATGTGAGAGGGTGCCCCTGCATGAGCAGGGCCCCTCTGCAGCGTTCGGAGACCATCTCTGATGCTGTTTGTAGTGCAGCCTGACCATATACTCTTAAGCGCATTATATCCTCGCGGTAAAATGCTAACTTTGGAATGGCTGCACCTAAACATGTCGTGTTTGGTGTCAAACATCTTGGAATACTACCCCCCGCCAATTCTGGCGGCGGGGGTAGCATTCCACCCTTCTAGAGGGAAAGACATGTTAACCCTGACTAACCCGGTAACTTCTCTCCAAAGCCCTGGCATCACAAAATGGATGCTGCTGCCACAGACACGAGTCTGGCCTCCTGCTGCTGGACGAAACTCCGGCAGGGGAGGCCTGGACAATAGGTTTCCTGTCCCAGGGAGGTGTGACCACCTCCCCAGACAGGATAATGTGTATTGGGGCTGGGCGGGAGCACCATCTGTGTGCTTTGAAGTCCTGCACTGGGGGCACATTTGGTGTCCCTGTGCATACCCCAGTTCAAACCGGATCAGGGGCTTGCAGCCCCTGCTTTGGCGCGAACTGGACAAAGGGAAAGGGGTGTAGCCACCCTCTGCCCTGACCCACCCATAGGTGGGGCCACAGAGTAGTCCAACCCCTATTTTTAGAATAAAGGTAGGAACCCAGTCCTTAGGACTTTAGATTATACCTGGACGAAACTCTGAAACTGAATCCTGGACCTTCGACGCTCTACGACAAGATTAGAGGACTGAAGAATCTCCCTTGGGGTCAAGGAGTGACTCCCCTGCTTGGCAGGCACCAAAGAAGCATCTGTCCGGTTCGCATTTCTGAAGCTCCCGTCGGACGCCGAAGTCATCGCATCACCAGAGGTGGATTCTCAGACTTCCCCGAGGCTACCCTGAGTCCCCAGCAAAGCTGAGGCCCGTGGCTATCGTGGGTGACTTGAGACCGTGACCCCTGGACACCGAGCACATTTGCAAGTGCACCATCTTCTGGGTCTCCCAAGAAGTCGTGCTTCGGGCTCCGAGTAGCCCTAGCCTCCAGCACTACCTGCACCGAAGATCACTGGCCCCCACTCCACAAGAGTCCTGTAAGCCAGCTCCACGTGCGGCGTCACGAGGCTCCTTCGCGGTCGCTAGCCCGTTGGCTAGTAGCCCTTAACGAAGGCCAATCCTTTTCTTACTTGGCATCCTGGTTGCTCCAGGCCTGCCCTCACTTACCCTCGCTGGGTGAGTTCCACAGACCTTGCTGGTCTGCACCATCGACGATCTACATCTTCCTCGAGACTTGCCGTTGCCAAGGCTTGTTGGGTCCAATCCGGTCGCCGACACCTCAGCACTCGACAGACATCGTGTACCAGCCCGAATCCTGCTCCTGGTCGCCGACAACGCCTCCTGGACCTCGTGGCTGAAGAGTCAAGACGACCGTCAACGCACCTGAAGCACTCGACATCGGTGGGCATCTGTCCATCGCCTTCCTGGTCACTGGCTAGTGATCCAGACTCTGTCCCCTCTGCTTTCAGGTTCACCAGAACTCCGATCCACTCTTGGATCCACCCGGACACTTTTCTCTTGGCCGCCAGCAGCACTTTGCAGCAGATCGCCATTCGAATCGACGACGAAACCCGACCCCGAAAGGCACCCTATGCACCCGGCTTCCCTGGGTGAGGTAACACGAGTACTCCGGTGCTCCCGTGGGTAGAGACTCTTCAAAGTCCTAGATCTCATAGGGTTTTGTCCTAGTCCTCTTTTAAGTGTCCCTTTCCTCTATTTTCCCGATCCCGACTTTCTCCATAGAAGTTAACGGCGTATCGCGGTTGTGTATTTACACTGCACACGTCTCCCGTGGGTCCCCTGTGTCACTACCTTGGGTGGTTCCTTGTGGTCCAAGCACTTCTAGAGGCTCTAGGCCTAGTGTCTAGTTCAGTCGTGGTTCGCATACCACTTTATTGGTATATGGTTTGGTACGCCCCTAGGGCCCAAACGTGTATTTGTGCTATTACTGTGATTTAATATCTTATAACTTATGTACTTCGAACTCTAGCCTCATAAAGAGACTAGAGGGGTGTGTTTAGCAATAAATACATATATTTTGAATATATACCTGGTGTGGTGTGGTGCTCTTTCATTTGGTCACTCAAGAGATTATAGACTGGTAAAACAAGCTGCTTTACATTCCTTTAAGACTTAGCCTGAAGGCTGCTCTCCATAGCTACCACTAGGATAGCTTTCAATAAGGTTGTCTTTAACCTATCTCCAATAAGGGGTTGTTTGGACTGGTGCAAGGTGCCCACTATAATTAGTGGACAGCATATGCCAGGCCAACTTCTCACAAGGGAGACAATCTAGTTAATGAAGGAAAAATCAATTCAAATGTTACCATCAAGAGTGCATTAGATGGAGCTGCGGCTAGGGGCATAAACACCTCCATTATGCTCAGAAGACATTCATGGCTACGCATTTCTGGCTTCAAACCCGAGGTACAACAACATATTTTAAATGTACCTTTTGATGGAGAACATCTTTTTGGACCTGCAGTAGATGCTCAACTCAAAGATTAAAGACACCGACACTGCCAAGTCGATGGGTGCTTTACAAACCACAACACAACAGCAGCCCTTTCGGAAGTACCAAGGTAGAAGAGCTGCAAAGACCTCTACCACAGGAAATACTTCCCATCAACGTCAACAGCAGCAATCCCATCATCAAGGGCGTGGTTACTACAGTGGAGGACACAAAAACAACAAAGACAGAGAAAGAGGCACACCAAACAAGGGTACCGCCACCCCAGCAACAAAATGACTTGCTTATACTCCCCCCCCCCTCCCACCACCACCAACCACAAAACACCTGTCGGGGGACAGCTACAAAAATTCTATCTATTGTGGCAAAACATTTCTTCAGACCAGTGGATCTTAGACATTCTCAAACAAGGATATTGCCTAGAATTACATCAACAATCACCAAATACTTCACCAAAAAGGCAGGGATTAAATCCACATCTACACCTGCTCAAGAAAGAAGTCAAGGCATTACTGCAAAAAGGGGCCATCGAGAGAGTCCCATACAAATATCAAAACAAAATAATTTACTCAGTTTACTTTCTAATACCATAGAATGATAGAACCCTAAGATCCATTCTGGATGTGTGTCCTTTAAATCTCTACATACTATCAGAATTTTTTCACATGGTCACACTACAAAATATAATACTAATACTACAAAAGACAACTTCATGACCGCATTAGACCTGAAGGACGCTTATTTACACATTCCAATTCTTCCGGCACACAAAGTTTCTAAGATTTGTGGTAAGGGGACATTATTATCAATTTAAAGTACTACTCTTTGGAGTAACAACTGCCCCAAGAGTATTTACAAAATGTCTAGCAGTAGTAGCAGCCAAACTTAATGTGTTGTCCTATCTTGACGGTTGGATGATCGAGAGTTCAGACAAAGCCAAATGTCTAGCAGACACCCAAAAGACAATAAATTTACTGCATCAATTAGGTTTCTTAATCAATGTGACAAAATCGCATCTCCAACCATCTCAAATTCAACCTTATCTGGGGTCAATTCTAAATACCATTACGGGAACAGCTTACTCCAATCCCCAAAGGGTTCTCAATCTCCAGAACCAACTGGATCTTTTTCAGGAAATGGGCCAACAATTACAAGATCCATCTCCTAGCAGAGTGCATACCAGGAGAGGAGAACACCATGGCAGATCTCCTCAGCAAAACACACCAGCAGGTGCATGAATGGGACATACACAATATGTTACTACAAACATGCTTCCAAAGGTGGCGAATACCCACAATAGACTTGTTTGCAACAAAGGAAAACGCAAAATGCCAAAGTTCGCATCCAGACATCCACACCCACAATCCAAGGGCAATGCTCTATGGATGAACTGGTCAGGGATAGTTGTGTATGTTTTTCCTCCTCTCCCACTGATACCTTATATGGTCAGGAAACTCAGGCAGACTTCACTGACCTAGTCAGTGTGACTGCTCTCCCCCGCGCAGCTCCACCGTTGAGGTACTGCCCTCTGAGCCCGTAGCCTCCATGCCAGATAGGTGTTCGAGGCCCTCATCCACCTGCAGGCGCCTACCTGCGCCTCATCCCTGGTGGTCCAGTGGGAGAGCACACTGCTCTTCCGCTTTCTTCTGTGCCCTTTTTTCTTTTTGCTCTCTCTTCGCTTTTTGCTCTCATATTTTTCTTTTGCCCCCTCTTTCTCTTTTTGAACCTTTTTGCTCCTTTTTCCTTTTTTGCTCTCTTCTTTCCCGCACTCCCTGCCGCCCCCGCGGCCCCTCCAGCGTGTTCTTCCCGCTTCCGCCTCCCTGCAACCGCCCTCTCCCCGACCCACTACTTAATGGCGGCCGCAGCGCGGCAAGAAGAGCAAAACCACTGACCTGGTCAGTGTGACTGCTCTCCCCCCGTGCAGCTCCACCATCGAGGTACTGCCCTCTGAGCTCATAGCCTCCGTTCCAGGTAGATGTTAGAGGCCCTCCTCCACCTGCAGGCTCCTGCCTGTGCCTCAATTCTGGTGATCCAGTGGGAGAGCACTCTGCTCTTCTGCTGTTCCGCTTTCTTCTGTGCCCTTTTTTCTTTTTTGCTGTCTTCGCTTTTTGCTCCCATTTCTCTTTTGCCCCCTCTTTTTGAACTTTTTAGCTCTTTTTTCCTTTTTTGCTCTCTTCTTTCCTGCGCTCCCTGCTGCTCCCCCCGCACTCCCTCGTGTCCTTCCCGCTCCCAGCTGACCGCCCTCCCCAGACCCATACTTAATGGCGGCCGCACTGAAGGCGGCCAAAGGCAAGCCCGTAAGCGCCCGACTGCAATCAGCACCAGAGACCCTGGTCCCCCAACCCGCCCCCATTACAACCCCAGCACCCTCATGCACTCTCAACCAGGACGCAGCAACAACTGCCAGCTCTCGATGGCAAGCAACACCCAAGGTCCAATCTCTTGCCGACACTGCCACAGCACCTTCACCCACCTCCGAGCCCCAGCAACAGCCCCCAGCCTACCGGATGCCACCACACACAAACCACTGAATTTCATCCTCCTCAACGCGTGCGCTCCCTACACAGGCACGCCATAGAAATTTGGGACCTCCTCAACACCCACATGCCTGACGTCACCTTCCTCACAGAGACCTGGACCAACGCCAACTCCGCCCCGACATCGCAACCGCCATTCCACACGGATACAAGATCCTGAGAAAAGGCTGCCCCTTCCGCCCAGAAGGAGGAATCACCATCGTCCACAGAAGCTCCCTCCACATGACAACCACTGACCCGGACGACGCCACGACCCCCATGGAACATCTCCACTTCCAGATCTAGACCAACCCCAAAACAACTCTCCGCGGAACCCTCATCTACAGGCCGCCTGGCCTCCGTGTTCCTTTCACATACACCATTGCCGACCTCATTGCACCCCACTCCCTCTCCTCCAAAGACTACATCCTGCTCGGAGACCTAAATTTCCACCTGAACAACCATGACGACCCCTGCAAAAACAGTTGATGGACAGAATGCAGAACAATGTCATACATTCACCCCAGTACAGAGATCTGGGCCTAAATCCATCGTTTTTTTGCTCACCATGCCATTCCAGTTTGAACCCAGCCATATGCAAATCAGTCTTGACCCTGTGCCTCATGGGAACAGTCCAGCCCGAACTGCCAAGCCAGGTCCTCCCTGGACTGGAAACAAGCATCCTAAGACCGGTTTCGGGGTTTCACCCCTCTTCAGCCAGGATAGCTTGATTCCAGTGGCATCGAGAGCACGGGACCCACGTCTGGGCATACCCGTCCCACTCGGGGTGACAAATGCAAAAACAACAGTTGATGGACGGAATGCAGAACAATGTCATACATTCACCCCAGTACAGAGATCTGGGCCTAAATCCATCGTTTGACTGGGGGTGAGTGTTTGATTTGTTCTAACGCTCCGTCCATCATCCCCTTTGGTATCGCTTTGTTCGCCCTAAGTTGGCAGTGTATGCCCGGACGTGGGTCCCTTGCTCACTTTGCCACTGGATTCAAGATAGCCTGGCTGATGAGGGTTTTGAAGCCGAAACCGGTCCCAGGATGCTTGTTTCCGGTCCAGGGAAGACATGGCTTGGCAGTTCGAGGCTGGACTGTTCCCATGAGGCACAGGGTCAGACTGATTTGCATATGGCCATGTCTGAACTGGGGTGGTGGAGTGAGCTAAAGAATGATGATGGATTAAACCCAGATCAGTTGACTGGGGGTGAGTGTTTGATTGGCTCAAACGTTCCGTCCATCATCCCCTTTGTATCGCTTTGGTCGCCCTAAGTTGGCGGGGGTATGCCCAGACGTGGGTCCCTTGCTCACTTTGCCACTGGATTCAAGCAAGCCTGGCTGATGACGGCTGAAATGCCAGAAACCGGTCCTAGGATGCTTGTTTCCGGTCCAGGGAAGACATGGCTTGGCAGTTCGGGCTGGACTGTTCCCATGAGGCACAGGGTCAGACTGATTTGCATATGGCCATGTCTGAACTGGGGTGGTGGAGTGAGCTAAAGAATGATGATGGATTAAACCCAGATCAGTTGACTGGGGGTGAGTGTTTGATTTGTTCTAACGCTCCGTCCATCATCCCCTTTGGTATCGCTAACCATGACGACCCCAACACCATTGCCTTCCTAGAGAACCGCGCCAACATAGGACTGAAGCAACTAGTCACTGCCCCCATGCACACAGAGGACACGCTCTCGACCCCGTCTTTGCAGGAGGAAACAGCGTTTCCTACAGCCACACCACGGAACTTCTTTGGACAGACCACCACTGCATCCACTTCTTTAGAAAACCCACCATACACAAGCACGCGCTCCGCCTCCCCCGCAGAAGCTGGAACAAAGTCACCGAAGAACAGCTCACCTCACCAGCACTCTACCTCCAACGACGTCAGACGCCAACACTGCGGCAAGCAACCTCCACCGCTGGATCACTAACTGTGCGACACACTTGCCCCCTCAAGAAAGCTACAGGACGATACAACAAGAAAGCAAGCTGGTTCACCCCTGCACTTCAAGAATCCAAGCACTCCTGCCGACGATTTGAAAAAACATGGAGAAACAACAAAACCCCTGAATCACGCACTGCCTAAAGAACAGTCACTACAGCACACCACCAACTCATCAAATCCACAAAGAACTTCCTCCAAGACCTAATCCTCACCAGCGCCCACAACTCCAAAGAACCCTTCTCCATCATCCATGAATTTGCCAAACCCGGCAGCGAAACAGACGTCCCACCCTCCCAAGACCTCTGCAACAGACTCCGCTCCTCCTTTTACCTCAAGATTAAGACGCTCTATGACAACTTCGACAACCAAGACCTCTGCACCGCTTCAGCCCCCAGCGACGCCACCCAACAGACCCTACGCACTTGGACCCCGCTCACAACAGAAGACGCCTTCAAAACCATGGAGAGCATCGACTCCGGAGCACCCTCAGACCCCTATTCCCCCCCCCCCACATCTTCCACAGGCCGCCATGGCCGTCACACCAGAACTACGCGGGGCGATCAACTGCTCCCTTCAGACAGCCACATTCCCTGACGATTGGAAGCACGCTGTTGTCATACCCCTCCAGAAGAAACACTCCGCAGACCCGACTGACCTCAAGAACTTCATCCCCATCTCCCTGCTTCCATTCGCAGCCAAGGACTTTGAAAAGGCTGCCAACACCCAGCTAGCAAACTTCATCAATGCCAACAACGTCCTGGACATCTACCAATCCGGATTCCGCAGCAACCACAGCACCGAGACAGCCCTTCTTGCCGCCACCGACAACATCCGCGCCCTCCTTGACCAGGGCCAAACGGCAGCCCTCATCCTCCTGGACCTCTCAGCTGCCTTCGACAGTCTCCCACCGTACACTAGCCACCAGACTCCACGACTCCAGCATCCGAGGAAAGGCCCTCGAATGGACACACTCATTTCTCACAGTCAGAACTCATCAGTCAATCAGGGAATTTTGAAGCACGCTACTCACCCGTGGGGGTCTCAAGGTGCTGGGGGGGGGGGTGAAAGCAGCTCCGGACAGTCGAAGAGCCAGGTCTTGAGGGTCTCCCTGAAGATGTGCATAGAGGGGGCGCGTCTGCTTTCAATCGAATTTCGTTCCAGTTCTTAGCTACGACGTAGGAGAAGGATCTTC
This sequence comes from Calotriton arnoldi, assembly GCA_963921515.1. NCBI lineage: Eukaryota > Metazoa > Chordata > Amphibia > Caudata > Salamandridae > Calotriton > Calotriton arnoldi. Next base: position 1,910 of record CAWUFW010013658.1, on the reverse strand, counting down.
CACCCGTTCTTGCTCTGCGGATGCGCGGCGCTTTGGCGAGGTTGGCGGATCGGATATTTCTCCTGGGTACGTGAAAGATTCTTTCGTTGAGATATTGTGGTCCGGTGTTGTGGAGGCATTTGTAGGCGTGGGTGAGTATCTTGAAGGTTACTCTCTTCTCGACGGGGAGCCAGTGAAGGTCTCGCAGGTGTTGGGTGATGTGTTTGTGTCGAGGGATGCCGAGGACGATTCTGGCTGCGGTCTTCTGTATGGTCTGGAGTGCGCGTAGCAGAGACTTGTTGATTCCGGCGTAGAGGGCGTTTCCGTAGTCCAGTCTGCTGGTTATGAGTTTGTGGATGACGGTCTTTATTGATTCGGGGGGATCCATTTGAAGGTCTTCCGAAGGATGCGGAGGGTGTTGAAACAGGTGGAGGCGACGGCGTTGATCTGTCGGGTCGTGGAGAGGGAGGAGTCGAGTATGATGCCGAGGTTCCGGGTGTGGTGCTTCGGGGTGGGTGGGCTGCCAAGGGCGGAGGGCCACCAGGTGTTGTCCCATGCAGAGGGGGAGGGTCCGAGGACCTCTGTCTTTTCCAAGTTGAGCTTCAGGCAGCTGCTGCTCATTCAGGATGCGACGTTCTTCATTCCTTCCTGGAAGCTGTGTCTGGTGGTGACGGGGTCCTTGGTGAGGGAGAGGATGAGCTGGGTGTCGTCGGCGTAGGATGCTATGCTGAGTCCGTGCTGTCTGACGATTGCTGCAATGGGGGCCATGTAGATGTTGAAGAGCGTAGGGGTGAGTGATGATCCTTGGGGTACTCCGCAGTTGATCTCTGTGGGTTCGCAGAGGAAGGGCGGGAGTCTGATTCTTTGGGTTCTGCCGGTGAGGAAGGATCGGAGCCAGTCGAGGGTGGTTCCCGTTATGGTGGAGTTTGGCGGTGAGTGTGCGGTGGGAGACGGTGTCCAAGGCTGCAGAGAGGTCGAGTAGGATCAGGGCCGCGGTGTGGCCTTGGTCAAGGAGAGTCCGGATGTCATCTGTAGCGGCGAGTAGGGCGGTCTCGGTGCTGTGGTTGCTGCGGAATCCGGATTGGGAGGGGTCGAGGATGGCGTTTTCTTCAATGAATTTCGTTAGTTGGACATTGATGGTCTTCTCGGTGATTTTAGACTGTAAGAACAGTTAGTCGACAATTTTGAGTGCTGCTGTGATAGGAAAAATTTAGCGGGGAAAGCAAAGCGTGTTTTCTGAGCGTTTCATTTTAAGCGCGATCGGGGCTAAAGGGGCCGTTTTAAAAAGAACCGAATTGATGATCTGTCTATTTTAGCCGTTTTAAGTTGCTTTTATGATTATGTGTACTCAGTATTGCTAAAGACTTGAATTTTAACAAAACACACCTACCTCTTTGCACTTTGCACTTTCCGCCGGCCAAGGTGTGCTGGTGTACCCTGCCTGTAAGAGCGGGTCACCGCGATAACGCCATCTTGGTCAGCGTTCTAGACATTTAGATTTGCATACCCTCCCCTATATCACGAGGGTGATGCAAGCGCGCAGTCTACAATAGACTGTAAGAACTGTTAGTCGACAATTTTGAGTGCTGCTGTGATTGGGAAAATTTAGCGGGGAAAGCAAAGCGTGTTTTCTGAGCGTTTCATTTTAAGCGCGATCGGGGCTAAAGGGGCCGTTTTTAAAAAGAACCGAATTGATGATCTGTCTATTTTAGCCGTTTTAAGTTGCTTTTATGATTATGTGTACTCAGTATTGCTAAAGACTTGAATTTTAACAAAACACACCTACCTCTTTGCACTTTGCACTTTCCGCCGGCCAAGGTGTGCTGGTGTACCCTGCCTGTAAGAGCGGGTCACCGCGATAACGCCATCTTGGTCAGCGTTCTAGACATTTAGATTTGCATACCCTCCCCTATATCACGAGGGTGATGCAA